>JAMRYI010000823.1:0-68128 GCA_029231635.1 Ditylenchus weischeri | reverse complement strand
TGCGTTTGTCGAAAGCCTATGAAGCAGAAAAAAATCGCTGAGGGAAGAATTTATCCAAAGTGGCAGTGCGCTCGACCGTGCAAGAAAGAGAAGGCATTTCTTTCCGGAACATTTTTTGAGGTTGGAGGTTGGAAAAAAAATTAGGGTGGGGGCCCCAACCCAACAAGTACCAGCGTTTGGCTCTATAAACATGAGCGTTCCACCCAAAAAACATGCCTTGGTCCCCCTGTTGATTTTTTTTTGCCTTTTTCAGAAAAGTTTGCCTTGGTACTCCTTGTTGTTTTTTATTTAAATTTTCCAAAAATCCAGTTAAACCACGCAAATATTGTCAAGAGAACAATTTGTATGCAAGCCATTTAATTGTAGAAATTTTGTCTATGAAAAAGGTATCTTGGAGAGTGATGGTAGCAGCAGAAATTAATTGACCTACTTCATTATTGTCCGACAGACACCTTTCATCAGCTAAGAAATACATTTTTGATCTGAAAAATACGAGAAATTGTGAAAATCCGAAATGAACATGAAAATGTCAAATCAAAAACACCAGGGGGACCAAGGCAAACTTTTGTGAAAAAGGCAAAAATCAAATAAATGGAACAAAGCATATTTTTTGGGGTGGGGGCGAATGCGTATAGAGCCAAGCGTTTTATGATTTTTTAGACAATTATAACACACTTTCTGTTGCTTTCAAACCTTTTTTGTGAAATTGTTCAGCCAATTGAAAAATACAGGCTGTAGAGTCATCGCTAAGATTGGTGTCTAGTAACACAAAATCAGCTGTTTCAAAGAGGTTTTGTTTGGACAAAATCTAAACTGTATTTTCGCAATTTTTCAAAATATTTTTAAAAAATACCATTTCAGGAGTGAGTGTTGCCATAATGTTGTCAATATCAAGGAATCCACACTTCACATTTCCTATTTTTGTAGTTATAAGCTTTGATAATAATTATAGACAAAACAAACATACCTCCAACATTAAGTGTCATTGAGGTAGCTGTGGTTTTGTTGGACACAAAAGCTGTGAAAAATCCAAAACTGTTAAGTTTATAAAATTTTTTTTAGTTTTGCTTTTGTATTACCATATTTCATCCAGGAGGTTGACACCTTCCTGATTCAAAATAGTATTTGGGTCATAGTGATTTTACCTACTTTTTGTGGGTCACCCCCAGACAATTTAGCACTGGAACTCCAGCTTATCACACTGGCTACATTTTGGGTGATAAATTGGCAAAGGGCCAACAGCAATATTTTTGGAGAAAATACCGTTAAATTTCTGATTATCAGGTACCTCCTAATTCAAAATAGTGTTCTTGGTATTGACTCACTTTTTGGAGATTACTCTCACAAGAAAACCGATAAAACTGTACGATCCAATTCAAAAATTATGACAATGCCATCTTGTGAAGCATAGCCGATTTACTGTATAGAATTTTAAGGCCAGACTATGGTATAACTGGTTCGCCTAAAATTGTGTTTTATCAGCTCATATCAACGTTTTATGCCCTTGAACGTGCAGAAAACACGAAAAAACTATTGAGAAGGCCGTTTCCAGGTAAAATTGTTTGACTAAATTTTGGTGAAAACCATGATACCCACCCTTATGGTTGAAAATATATGGTACCTGGATACCCATAAAAAGGTATTTTACCATGTTTTGGTCACTGGATCTGCGCCTAGTGCACCCCGCAGATTTGGCTTGGGGTTGAGCTTGGGGTTGAGATGCGCACACCCACATACATTATAATCTGTCTATTTAGACAGATTATATACATTTCATTACAGTCAACCCTCGCTAAAACGACACCACAAGAGAGATTTGGTTGGATTTGCCTTTAACAAGGCTAACTTTACCCCCAGTATAACGACACCTCGCTATAACGACACCCTCACTATAACGACACTTCGGCGAAAATTTTTGAAAGAATATTGCCCTCGCTATAACGATACATGGCAATTTTTACCAATAATTTACAAATACTGACACTGTTATCTTTTGTCTAAATTCTTCCCGTATTCATGCAAGCATGGAGGACTTCTTGAACGTCTATGCATTAGTGGAAACATGTACGTTTAATGCATCATTGATTTTATGTTTTTCAGTATTTATTAGTTTTAGGTGGTGCTTTGACGTTGGACGAAATCGTTAAAGAAATGTCGGCAAGTGCTGTAGAAAATGGTGATCTCAGTGACAGCGAATCTATGGACATTGAAGAAATTGATCTGCCTCCAATCAGTTGCTTGGATGCACAGCGTTCCTTGGTGATTGTCCGTCAATACGTTGAAGAAAACAGCATGGATGCTACCGTACTCCGTTTCAGTGATGGTCTAGATGACTTCTTCGATAATGAGCGCAGAAAGAAACAAACACAGCGAGAAATTACTGATTATTTTCATCCTAACCGTTAAATGTAGTTGAGAAATTTTATGTTGTTACGACTCTAATAAAAAAGGTTTTAATTGGACTTTTTTTGCAGCGGTTTTTATTAAGCCATCGCTATAACGACACATTGGAAGATTTTTGTTCTCAAACCCTCGCTACAACGACACCTCGTTAGAGCGACACCCTCGCTATAACGACACTTAGGACGGGTCCCCAAGAGGTGTCGTTATATCGAGGGTTGACGTTATTCACAATTGTACAATTCAACAATCTGAGACCCTATAAAGATTTTCAGGTGGAGGAATTGCGAAACTTCAATATGGCAAAGCTTTACGGAAAACTGCTCAAGTGGACAGATGATGACTTTGTCGAATGGCTACAGCACCTCAAACTTCTGCATTCTTCGCGAACTTATGCTTGTGGATCGAAAATGCGGCTTCGTGGGAAAAAGATCATTCTTTCAGATGTGGCAATGTCCAGTAAAGAAGTGTCGAAAAGAGAAAGAATTCCTGGTGGGCATATTCTTCGAAGGAACTCATTTGGTACCAAAGTTACGTATCTGATTTTGTATGGAGAAGAAAATTTGCAGGAAATGATATTATGTTCTCCATATGGTCTCAGATTGTTGAATTGTATAATTGTGAATAATAAAATGTATATAATCTGTCTAAATAGCAACGAAAAAAATGAAGGTGTGACCTAAACGAGAAAAGTACCCACAAATCACTCGAAAGCGACTCTGGATGCATGAAAAATGTATGCATACCAGAGTTTCTTTATGCATTAGGCCCCAGTAAACAGAAACTATGTTCAACCCTATCTTTATGAGTATCCAGGTACCCTATATTTTTCAACCATAAGAGTGGGTATCATGGTTTTCACCAAAATTTTGTCAAAAATTCCGAAATGGCCTTTGGCTTTTACCCATTTAAAGCCATAAAACGTTGATATGAGCTGATAAAACATCGAACTTTTGAGGGTGTGACCATATCAATGGTAGATTATAAACAAATATGTTTTTAAAAATCCACAGGGGGCACTAAGGCAGTTTTCGGCTCGAAGTTTCTCGAGTCTCCAGATTCGTTTCTTCCTGCCTGTTACCAAAAAATATTAAAATTCTATTTAGTAAATCGACTATGCTCTACAAGATGGCATTGTCGTAATTTTCAAATTAGATTGTACAGTTCGATCGGTTCCCTTATCAGACAATTTATCACCCAAATTGTGACTAGTAGAATGGGCTACAAAATGAGTGGTAATTTGACTGAGAAAGGGTTCAAAAAAATGGGTCGAAAAGAGAATACCGAAAATACGATTTTAAACCCGAAAGCATCATAAAGTGGTATAACAAGTAATGCTGTTTAAAAATTTTGCAAGAATTCGACCCGTTAGTTATCAATTTTAAGGGCCAAAATTTATTTACAGAGAGCAACATTTTTTAATTATTCTTTTTAAAAAAGTAGTATTTGTTTACCATGTGTCCAATCCTAAATTTCTTGCTTGCACCCGCAAATTGTGAAACATAAACCAACCATGTTAGGGGCACATTTCTTTCGCAAAAAATCAGCAAAACTGTCCTAATGAGCCTATCAATTATTTTATTTTCTCGGTTTAATGTTTAAATTACTTGGCCAATAATAGAAATAAGGGTAGCGTCACAGCCCAGTCTGTCTAAAATCATTTTTGGAATTATTAAAATTGGGAGATTTTGCGCATTAAATGTCATACTCAAAGCGTCTGCGTGATTTCTAGCCACACCACCGGCTCGCTGGTATATTTTTCCTGCATGGTAGGCCCCTTCATCCTAAATTCCAATTTTTTAAGCTAGTATTACTCTTTCTTTCAACGAAAAAAAGGAAATTGGAAAAAAATTAATTTTTTGGGCACATTTTTCTGAGACGCCACCAACTCGCCAACGCAAAAGACTCACCAACGTCAAATCTTGCCATTGCGAAACCCACCAATACACATTTTTTAAATCTTTGAAACTCAATTTTTAAATTGAATTTTTCGTTGGCGAGTTTTCCGAACGCTAGTTTCGCCGTTGGCGAGATTTGACGTTGGCGATTCTTTGCGTTGGTGAGTTGTAGCATTGGCGAGTCGGTTGCATCCCATTTTCCACTTTTTTTAAAAAGCAGATAAATATAGTTAAAACGATAGATTAAACAGCATAAATTTTACCTGTAATGCGTGCTCCACTCCAGTAACTGTTTCAAAATCGCATATACTGGCTCCGAACACCAGCACTTTCGGCTTTTTGCTATCTTTTTCATCGGAACTGGAGTTCATCTTTTTGGAAGTAGAGAAAACTGATGGCTGGCCCACTAATCCACTGGTCTTACCGGTTTGGCCAAATAAATTATGTTTTGAAGGAGAGGAGGAATAGTAGATGCGTGCTAATTCAGCAGCGATCCGGGCATTGTTCTCTAGCAAGGCAATGTCTGCAAAGTACCGGTTGCAAAAAATCCAAATTTGAAAGCTACCCTGTTGTGTAGCTTTCAACCCTTTAAAAAAAGGCCCTTTTTTCGACCAGTGTTTGATTATTTCTTCTGCCCGTGATTTCTACTTTACTCTTTGACTTTCAGCTTGTAAATTTAAAATGATTTCTATGTCATAAAATCAAAATTATATCTATTACTAAAATTAAAAGTAGCTATAGGTGAATTACATGAGCTTTGACCCTTTTTCCAGAACAACTTTTCTAGATTTGCATATATTTTAAAATGGATCGGTATTTAAAAATTGATTAGAAAAATGGGGGAATCAGCAATTGACAATAACTTTAAAAAATAAATAAAATGTTAAATTTTTTCAACGTTTTTCGGATGCAATTTGAGGGCGTTGCAGAAATTTAACCCGCGTGTCTTGGCACAAGAGGGCTAGAACATTGTTAGCGACTTACATTGGCGGTATATATCATCATTACAAAACAGTGGTTTGCAAAATAGACGGTTTTCAATAGGCTTGGCAATTCTGGTTCCGGACGGATTCCGGACCGGATTTTGAAAAAAAGCCGCATTCCGGAATCCGGAAATTTCAAAACCAGGAATCCGTACCGGATTCCGGATTTTCAAACAATTTTCTTCATTGATTTTTTTTGTTGATTTTTGGATTTTTTGATTGATTTCGTGCGAAATGAGACTGAAAACATGATTATAATTCGATAAGAATTGGAATGTAGAATTAACCTGATGAAAGAATAGGAAGTAGATGACCAGTAAAGGATAGTTGACGCTGGGATGAACGACACCCCGAGGGACTGAGTCGGAGGTGACGTATATCCGAGCTGACTTTAATCTGAGTGGCGTTCATCCATATTTATTTCACCAAAAAAAATCTGTTTAACGTTATTCTGAATTTTTTATTTAACAATTGTAAACCATAACCAAAATTCGGTATTCACATTAAAATAATTTGTTTTCTTCGTCCACTTCATTTTTTTTATAATGAAGTTTATAAAGAACATTTTATAAAGGACAAATCTTTAAATAAAGATCGTTTGCGAGCCCTGTACAAACCCTACTTTACACTTTTTTTTTTTGGAAATCTGTATTAAGATATGGCTTTTTGCAAATAATAAATTTCTTGAAAAAATGGCACCGTCAAATTTCACCGTGTTCTTAAACTATTTTTCAGCAAAAATTTTTTTTGAATTTTTCACAACTGCACTGCAGGGGGAACTAAAGCAAGTTTTTGAGAACTTTCGTTTTGTTAAGTTTTGTTTTTGAGAAAGTTGGGTGATTTAACAACAGGTGATTTAATTATTCGAAGACTAGAAATATTCAAAACTGACATGAAAACAATGCAAATCTATCATATAAATCAATAGATTACCTAAAACTGCAGTTTTGTCCTTGAAAAATAACCCCAAAATCAACAAAACGAAAAATTTCATGCCAGTACCATTAGCTTTTTTCAGAAATTTATACTACCGGAAAATAAATACTAGCATTTATGATTCACTTCACTCTATGAATCGCCCTTTAAATTGCTTTTTTAAAAGACCAAATTTTACACAAAAAAAGAAGATCTGGCGTAAAAAATTGCTGAAATGTCTGTAAAATCACATAGAAAACTAACTTATTCGGAGAGAAGCAGAGCCAGTCAGTTCATTGACAGTTTTGAGAAGAAAAGGAGTTGTCTAAAGCAGTCTTTTTGATAGTGAAATACGAAAATGTGTTGATGCTCACTTCTTTGTTTGAAATATTTGCTTTTCTAAATAAAAAGTGAATAAATAGGCTAAATTAAAGTTTGACTACAAAGGTGGGACCGGAAAAAAGCTGAGCCAAAGATATTTTAAGTTTTCGTACTTTTTTACCCACAGAATTCCAGCTTAGCCACACAAAAACATTACTTTGCGTCTTCCAAAGCTATTTCCACCGCCTTTTCCACCATTTCAGATTCTCGGGCAAATTCTTCAGGCACTGGGCACGCTATCAAAGTTCCATTTTGTAGACCTAATTGCTCAGAACATACTAAAATCAACAAAAATATATGATTTCTGCAAAACTTCAAAAGGAACCAAGAATATTGGAGATGGTGTGGAGCGAATTTGTGTTGTGGGCTGCTTTCCAGGGGGTTCTTCGAGTAAAGAAGCCAGGAAACAAGTTGTGGTCATCGTACACAATACACTAGAAGTATTTTATGCATAGGTTTATCAAAAAAAGTTCAAGCTCACATTGACACTATGTGTTTCTAGCACTTCCAGTGTTTTGGGAATGTCTAAGATGGATTTGGCTCCAGCACAGACGACAGCCACAGGAGTCCGTCCAAGTTCTATCAGATCAGCACTTACGTCAAATGCTTGAAAACAGTTATATAGTGAAAACGCGACAAAAAACAGACCTTAAGGTCTATTATAATTTGGTCTACAATAATTTTTGAATCCTAATTTTTAAAAAATGTTTGGTGAACACTCAGAATAAGTGAATTTTTGCGAGAATGTAAACCCGAGTATAAATTTTCGAAGGGTACCGTATTTTTCTATTAAACGGGCCAGCCCAATAGAAAACATACGGTATCTAGCATGAGTGTATAATCGGTTAACCGAAAAGCGGAATAAGGCCAGTTAAGAGACAGAAAGAAAACTTTAAATACGCAACCGTAAACCGGATTTTGCAAAAAATAAAACCGACCAAATCTTATCCATGTCTAAAGCATTATAAAAGCAACTCACACTTTTCGGCCCACCTATGAACACCACCGATCCCACCAGTTGAAAACACTTTGATGCCAACTTGATTGGCTATCCACATGGTGGCTGAGACAATTGCAACAATAAAAAAGGGTTATAAAGTCAATATTACCAGCAACAGTGGTCCCTCCAATCTTTCGCTACATCAAAGCTAATTAATTAGACAGAATTTCTTTTGTCAAGCCAACCTCAGCCAGCACGTTGGGAATGTCTCTTCTAGAAATGACTATACTTTTAGATTAGAAACCCAAAAAATTATACCGAGAAGCTTTGATCGGTCGGTTTATTGGCTGAGCGATGCGTTCAAGCAGTTTCTCGTCTAAAATACCCAACTTTCTTCTTAGCCTCTAAAGAAAAAATTACTTACCCAACCCCACACAAATTTTGCCTTCGCAGAGAGCGATAGTCGCTGGTGTGACCTGAAAATTTATGCGATATCTGGATGAAAAGAGTTTGAAAAAGCTTCAATTCTTACGCCTTTATTTCTTATGATATTTTGCAAGGACTTTGCAACCCTAAACTAAGTAGTTAAAAAAGAAATTATTGCAAAAGTTGGAAAAACCTTACTCAAGGTTGCGTGGAAAAGGAAGCCCTAGTAAATTTCTGATATTGATGACGAAAAATTAACTAAAGAGTACCATGCGTTCTAAACTATTTATTATGTATCACTAGCGCCAAATATAAATGAAAATCAAATTTACATAAGAGTGGACTCCAAAGCTACAATTGGCTTTCCTTGTACAAGTGCTTGCGACACCTCACTTTAAAAAAACGTTAAAGATTTTTTTTATCACTTAACGTATTTCATCTTATAGTTCCCCTTCCCTAATGGGGACCTCCCGACTTGAAGACCTCTATCTCTGCCCGGAGAAGATATATATTAAAATATCAATGAAATCGCTGTTTACTGCATTTTCATTACTACCAAAAATCACAATTTGGGGGGTGTTTGAAAAATCGAGCCTGCGAGACCTATCAAAGAAATTACGGGTATTTCTAGCGTGCGGTCAATTCGTCAACGGCCAATTCGTCCACGCTCAATTCGTCCACAAAATTACGGTTTTTCCGCCGACCAATTTTCCGCCGACCAATTATCCGCCGGCCAATTTTCCGCCGACCAATTTTACGCCGGCCAATTTTCCGCCGACTAATTTCCCGCCGGCCAATTTTCCGCCGCCATAATTTAATTTCTGTTTTCACGTCAAAGTTTCGCCTGTGAATGATTTTTTTCTAACTGTTCCTTGTTAATTTTACCATCGTATCCTACTGGAGTTTATTATGTTGCTTCAAATGAACGCAATGGAAATAAGAAGTTTGTTCATGAGGTCGAATGTATTGGGTTGATTCATAATTAATGCGGATTTTTGTTGCCTTATGATTCTTTTGATCTATTTCTTCTTTAAATCTGCTTTTTTTGTTTTAAAGTATGCCCTCGCTTTTAGTTAAGAAGAATGCGCGTCGAAAACCACCTTCACATTCGCCATATCATGCTCTACCACTTCGAGAAAGGATGGAGGGCAGCGCAGTCTTTTCGCGATATTATGATGTTATTATGATGATATTATCATGTTGAAAATCGTGTGGTCTAATCCATCAATGAGAAAGGCTGGGATTTGCTCGAACATCCTCCATATTCACCAACAGAAGCTCCAACAGACTACCACGTCAACCGGTCTCTAAAGAATTGGCCAGCGGGGAAGGTCTTCGAGGATTTGGACGAACTTGTTGTTGATCTTAAAGCGTGGATTGCATCCAAGAATGCTCGCTTCTTTGCTCGCGGAATTGATCAACTGCCAAGTAAATGGGAAGCTGTTATTGATGTTGATGGCGAATATGCCCCAGAGTGATCCTTTAGAAATGTTTATGATTATGCTTTCAAATGTTTTGTTGTCGAATAAAGTTACAATAAAAAAATCCGCATTAATTATGAATCAACCCAATACTATAAAAATCGTGATCTAAAGGGAGAAAACCAAGGCAAAGTTTTCACAAATTGCGATGTGAATGGTTGCAAAGGCAGAGCCTGGTTCTGGATCGCAAGCGGACAATTCATCAAGTAGTCTTCTTCGACTTAATGTTTTTTGACTGAAAACCAGCATTTTTTAGACTTATGACGCCTCATGGATGCGAAGTTAACCCCTCTCATGTCTTTTCCACAGCTATCCGCAATGAAGAAAAGCAACTGGCAACGACTACCACAATGGTAAATTTTTTTCGGTTTAATTGTTTTCCTTTAATAATTTATTTTTTCAGAGAAATGGCGAGATAATCCATCAAGTTAGAAATCCGGCAAGGATTTTGGGCATTCAAGATAGTATTCCTGACATTGACAACCGTAAGCGAGGAATCCGGCGAGCTAGGACTGATTCTGAAGATTGCAAACCTCCTCCGATTCCTTCGTCTGTCCAGGTTAGCCTTTCACCATATCCAGTTAAAATGATCGTTTTTAAGGACATCGTTATTCCGTCTGGGTACCGCCTCTACGAAGCCGTCTGTGGAAGAGAGCCGGATGAATATCTTCTGTTTGACTCGGGAATGGAAAAAGAAATCGGAGGAAGAGTTCTTGGTTTCGGGCGCAAAAGCTATGGTCAGTGGATGAGCAGTGTCAAAAAAATCTACGGTGATGGAACTTTTCTAATCACACCTCCACTTTTCGCACAGGTATTTTTTAATTTACACGGGTTTTCTTTGTCATAATTTTTTTTAGGTTTTTGTCGTTCTTGCCAAGAGAAAAGGCGTTGTCTTTCCAATCGTTACTGCTCTCTGCCGAACAAGAGAGGTCTAACATACCGGCATCTCTTCCAACTACTGACACAGGTCTTTGATGCCCTAAAAACAAACTTGCCGATGGAACTCACTCCTATTTTGTTAGATTGGTGCGAGCCTAACTACTTAGGTGAATTTAGTTTTTGATTCGCTAGTTCATTTGTTACTCTAGGTGTTATGCAAAGTATACAAAAAACCGCTCGTTTTCCGATTGACTCATGGCATCTGGTTGAGCGCATAATGCAGGATGATGACAGACGGACAACTACGCTGGTATGTTGCAAACTTTTGGTGGCTGTGAAATAGCTACACGAATAAAATTCAGAAGCTTATCACAGGAAAGTTGCTTGTGCTCTTGGCGTCGCACATCCAACCATACGAAAATTTATCGACTCCATGACTCCATAAGTTCTAAATCAATATTCTGTTCCACATTGCCTTTTTCAGTTGAATCAGCGAGGAACTAACGAAGTTTACAACGAGATGAACCTGGGCAACCCACCCAAACAAACCGCCAATCAAGCGAAAGAAGTATCTCATGGCTGATGAGCGATTGAAAAAGCTGGTGAAAGAAGCAGTAAAGAATTGGCAGAGCAGGTGCCGATGGAATATCTCTCAGCTATTGATCACAATTTCCGCATGGGTCGAGGTCCTTATGATCTTTCTAAAGAAGCTGACGATGAAGAGGACAGTGGGCAGTCCGACATGGACCAGGCATCAGCTGAAATAATCGGAATCAGTATTTAAAATATTACCAAGTTGCTATAGATGATCAGAACGTAGTGTGTGCTGATGAATTTGGAATGAAGTTAACCAGAGAGGACTTGGATTGCCTGAAGCCAGGAAAGTGCCTGAAGGTGAAGTGATCAATTACTACATGAACTTGATAATGCGCCGTTCCTGCTTAAATCTCAATTTGCGAGCGGTTGTTTATTTTGACTTATACAAAGTTGACCCGTTTTTTTAGGTATGCGCATTTGATACTTTGTTCTTCACACGACTCCAGGAAAAGGCCGCTAAAGGTGTTTTGAGCAGCGTCAAGAACATGAAACTCTTTGGAAAGAACATTCTCTTTTTTTCCAATTCAGACTCCTGGACATTGGTCTTCATATGTCAATTTTGAATTTTTTTTAAACATTAACTATTGGGTTTAGGTAGTAAAAATGAATCAAAAAAACGTTGGTCTGCTATGACTCTCTTCTGGGAAATGGCAGTCAGATACTCAACTCAATCAAGTAATAAGGTTTGAAGGTGGTTTTGGTCATCAATAAGAATTTAGGGATTTCCTGACAGAATATGCAGAACCTGCAATGGAAAATGATGGCAAAGAATCAGACCCTTCCAATTGGATTGGGTTTTGCGCGAAGGTATGCTTCTAATTATTTAAGGCGGAACTTTATAATGATTTAACATCTCGGGACAATGGGTATGACTGCGGGGCCTTCATATGTTAATTTGAAGAGCGGATATCTCGTGGTCTCTTGATCGATTTTTCGCAGGACGAGATGGAGGAGATGCGAAAGAAAATTGTCAGCGAAATTCTTGGTGGTGAAGTAGAATGATGTTTTCCCTTATACTGAATTTATGAATGTTACAATATGTTATCTTTGTCTGAATAAAGTCTAATTGCTTCGCTATATGATGTTAATAGGATGTTAAGTGTAGAAAGTGTAATAAAAAACGTAAGGTGCAGAGTGGAAAAAAGGTGTTGGGACTAGGAGGAAAAACGTGAGCTTACCGAAAACGAAAAAGTTGATAAATCTGGTAACGAAAAAGCTAGGTATTCAGGATGCTCTAGCTCCACCACTATCACTAAAGAATATAGTCGAGTACAGAAATTAAACTATGACGGCGAAAAAAATTGGCCGGCGAAAAATTGGTCGGCGGAAAATTGACATGTACCCACAAAATTATTTTAAATTAATCTTTTTTGTCTTGTGAAGAACTTCTGTTAAAAACCTTTTTGATAATCCAGCCTTAACCCTACTAGGTAATCGCCGCACCAACCAAACCCAGTGGTCATTCATCCGGTGTAAAATGACAGTTTGTTACCTAGAAAGTATCTTTATATTATTAGATTTAGTGTACGTATAAGCTTTTTAGAGCCGAAATATAAGAGAAAAAAATTGACCCAGGTTGACATCCAGATTCACCACTTGTGCCCGGATATGGATTAAGTGGACCGAAACAATTCACTTACTTATTTCAACCTATCCTCTAGATAACGATGTACCGAAGATACCCATTCATCTTCAGATATCTCCACCCCCAAACCACCTGAGTACTACTACTTATGAACTTCCACCTGAGTACCGACACCTAGGCATTGCCTTTGTATTAAAACCTGAGTACCTCTAATCTTACAATGGCGAAAGTTAAAGGGGGAGGGGACTGTTTTGTGTCCGGAAAGGTTTTGAACGGAAAGCTGGAAATTTGAAAAATAATCAAAAATAATTGTCGTTTTTTGTCTTGGTGTTACATTTCATTTGCTAAATTTCATGCTATAAGCTTTTTATGATGTTATGCTGTACTCAGTGGGCATCAGCAGACAAAATAACTTATATAACTTGGCCACAATGAAGATGGTAGGTCGAATGTCTAAGTATTTGAGCTCGCACAACTAAGCAAGTTTTTGACATTTATTTGTTTAGAAGAGTATGGATCTTGGTATGGATCTTATGCGTTATCTATGACCCCTTTTTCCGTTTTTGAACTTTTTTTAAAAATTGTTTCATGTTGTCTAGAAACGCTTTTTTATGCCTCAAACAATTCCGTTTAAAATATTTTAATAGACACAGAAAACATTACGCAGATCAAAAATAATTAACTTCAAATTTTTGCATATCTGATCCCGGAGGCCATAAATTCTTGATATCCTTCAGCATTTCTTCGAAAACATCTGCATTGTCTGGCATGGAAGAACGCCACATATATTCCGCAATGTACGACTTGAAGAAGTTCCTCTTTGTTCCCATTCGACGGCGATTATCATTCTTCTTCCACATGCTTTCGACGTTTTGAGTGTGTACCTAAACGTTAGGTTATTGCTGGTTCAAAAACTCAATTATTACTGTATTATCATTGGAGTCAACGATCGAATGTCCAGCGATTTCAAGCTCTCGCTTACAGAAGGCCATTGAAGACAGTTTGTAACACCAGCAGTGGATAAAGTAGATGATCTTATGCAACGGAAGACGAGTAGATTCCAACCAATTATTCTTGCGTAGTCCGACTCTTGGTTGATGACGCTTGCATTCTCCGGTTTTACACTTCCATTGTATCTGCTGACCAAATTGTAGCTTCTGAGAAAGTAAACATTTAAATTTATGACAAAGAAACAAAAATTGAATAAAAGACATGCCATTTGATGTTGATTAAAACACACCATCTCAGACTGCACGATTCCACGCTCTTGTTCTGTCATCATAAACGGTGCGGATCAATTCAAAAAGCTTCATTCTGTCTAAAAATATTTTAAACAGAATTGTTTGAGGCATAAAAAAGCGTTTCTAGACAACATGAAACAATTTTTAAAAAAAGTTCAAAAACGGAAAAGGGGCCATAGATAACGCATAAGATCCGTGTTTTTTCTCTTTTCTCAAGGTTCTTTCCCGATAAAGTAACTTTCTAATAGATGAATAGTAAAAATAATAAAACACCAAGACAAAAAACGGCAATTATTTTTAATTATCATTTCACATTTCCAACTTTGCGTTCAAAATAGAGATGACGACGATTGATGACGTCGCACCTCCGATTAATTGCAAATCGCACCAAAATTTGGCAAAAATAATCGCATCCATGCTTTCAAAATAATCTCAAATCGCAATTTGAGAAATTGCACGATTAATCGCAAATTTTGCCATACTGAAAAATTTTACCAGCAATATTAGTTTTAATGTAGTGATGCTGCCAATCAACTCTCGCTATAAAGTCAACTCTCGCTATAAAGTCAACTCTCGCTATACAGTCAGCTCTCGCTATACAGTCAACTCTCGCTATTTATATCAAATTTTTTCTTGTCGTAAAACACTCCTTTACGAAAATTTCAATATTCGCGAATATTTGCAATATTCGCCCAAATATTCGGACTTCTTTATATTCGCGCTAATATCTCAACTCTAGTAGCAGCTAAAAGCAAAAATAATCGCAGAATCGCTCGAAAAAAACTTTATCGCACGTAAATTTTCGTTTCGATTAATCGAATTTGATTTTTTCAAATAATCGCAATCGCATCGGGTTAAGACCAAAATAATCGCAATCGCATGATCGCAAAAGGCCAAATCGTCATCACTAGTTCAAAACCTTTCCGGACATAAGACAGTGTCCCCATTTAAAGTTTATCAAAAAATGTCATGGTAATATGGGTCGAAAAAGCGGCTGACACTTTATTTTACGTCCACCAAAAAAATTCTCAAAACACTCATTATTTACGATGGAAAAATATGAGCATTATCTTTAGCATTAAATCAAGATTACCTTGACAACCTAAACAGATTTGCAGAATCAAAAGAATATGACCGCCGAATCAAGATCTTGGCACTAGTTGACAAAGTAGCAATAACCATTCTTCTCTCTAATTAAAACTTTCGGAAACTCTAATTCCTATGCTGCCAGACAGAGATTTTGAATCGAAAGAGGTGGTAGTAGGCTATTGGAACAGGGGGGTTGGTCGAATAGAAGCCTTTCGGCTTAGTAAATTTACTTCAACAATATAATCAATAGCGATAAAAGCGGTCAAACAGTTTTATTTTATTTCTTTTCTCTACATTAACAACAAAAACTCTTGACAGCTTTCTTTTTACATAAACTATCCCGGCTATCATGACCCAAAATGCTTGTAACTCTAGGCAGTTACCTCCCTGGCTTGCAGTGAGAGACTACAGGCCAGATATGCTGACAGTCTGTCTTAACAAATTACAACAAAGTTCTAATCTTTCTCCTGCTTGCATGTAAAAGAGAAAATACGGCAATTAGAGAATTGGGGAGTACAGGTAGACGTCTGGCTCATTAAATTCTTTGCGTCAAAGACGCAACAAACTTCGATTTGTGGAACGTAAAAATGGATGGGGCTTCGGTCAAAAAAAACTTCAAATACAGTCAGTTAAACGAAAACAAACAGAACAAAAAAACTTTATTGATCTATCGTTTTACAGTTCACTTCATCACTCGAACTGACTTGAGTATCTGACCTTCTTCGCTCTGCTTTTTTCTCTCTGCTTGCATGCGCAGCTTCTGAAAACAATATGTATTATTATTTAGCGGTGGTAACAAGAACCCACCTGTATATATGGAGGCAGATTTTCTTCATTGTTTGCAGTTCCTTCCCCTTGAGCTGGATTCAGAAGTGAAGTTTTAGCCATCTAAGATAAACGTCTACAATCGAAAATTATATTGAGGTGAACAAGTGGCCAAACTCACCGGTTTGTAGTCTGCTCCATAATCGGCTATTTCGAACAATCGGTCCATTTCCTGAGATAAACAAAATTAGATCAAGCCGAAAGTAGATTTTACAAATATTACCTCCGTGTACATTTGAGATCGATCAGGACGGAATATCAGTGGCGGCATTGAAGAACTCCCAAGCTCGTAGTCCAATCTCTTTTTTATCTCAGGCGAGTATTGTTCTAGTAAAAGAGAGATTGTCTAAAGTGAAGAATGGTAAGGTCAAATGACGCCTGGTAAAAATAAAACCTGATCCCGTTCATCACCATAACACCTCCAATAGACTTTGAGACAACAGAACTGCAAAAATAATAATCCTAACAACTGTATAAAATCTAGTCAAAATCAAAAACTAAAATTACTCACCACTGTAGGAACCTCAACCTAAAATGTTGAAATTGGATGGCTTACATGAAAATAAAGAGATTTTCCGACCTTAGAGAGCTTTACCGAAGCCCTACGAAACTCTGCTTGTTCGGCAAACATCTGCTCCAGTTTGGATGTAAACAGCTTCACCATCCTTTCCTTCTTTATGTCATCTAAGCGTCGATAAAAATGGTGGGATTTGTTTAGAGCAGTTTTCTAAAAATAGAATTACTAAAAATTTCAAAATCTTAATTCTTTACAGCAGACGCAAGCTCTCCTTCGAAGCCTTCGTGTTCGCGAATCAGTGTGCGTGAAAATACTCTCTGGAAAACAAATAAAATGGCTAAATTTCGGAACACCCACCACAGTCAATTTGGAAACACCCACCTCCAGAAATTGCCTTGGTCCCCAAGCTAATTTTTTTGGCTTTTTTCTTGAGTTTTAAACAAGCTTATGAATTAGGCTCAGGGGCAGGCCAGCGTATGGAAGTTAAGAAAAAAAGCAGAAAATAAATTTTCAAAAAAAATAGCTTGGGGGACCAAGGCAAATTTATGGGGTGGGTGTTCCGAAATTGAGCCAATAAAATAGAGTTCAACATATGGAAATTACTTCTAGAGAATTCCGGAAAATTTGACCGTCTCCTGACCTCGAAAAAAGCAGGCCCGACAGCTTCTTTGACTTGCTAAGAATCGACGATAAATGAACCATTTAGCTGGAAATAACATTCATAATTTTTTTGACAAAACAAGCACTGTTTTCAATAATGGGAAGTGTAAATGAGAATAAGAAGCAGAAATGAGAGTGACATGAAAAAGAAAATGAGCATTATGCTTCTCATTCTCGGAGTAACAACAACTGGATACAAATTATGACTGGATAGAACGACTGGATACAATTACGACTGCATACAACAACTAGATACACTTCTCCACATAAGTAAATGTCGCTTCTAACTTAGCTTTAGGTTTATCACACTGAAGAGCTGGATGCAATGGATGTTTTCGAAGGACGGCAGCCACCGCGAAGGCAAAGAACGGAATTCGCGGAAGTCATTCAAAGCTTGGCTAATGAAAAGGTATTTTTTTGTCGATTCCTGATTTTGCTTACTTGGTTTTAGAACAAGCTCCCGCGGTTCCTATTATCGGATGAAGGCATGTTCCGTGGTGAGCCATATCTACGCAAGATGTCAAAATATCTCACGCGAGTCGGCCGTCTGATGGGGATTAGTGTTGAATAGTGCAGGTATTTTTATGGTTACTATTTGAGTTTAATACCTATTTGCTTTCTGAGAAGTGTCGGTGGATGATGAGACAGAAGACGACCAACCGGCGCGAGAGGATCCCGTTCAGTTGGCTGAAGAAGCGGAAGAAATTATCGTGGAAGAGAATGCGGCTAATATCTCACTCTACGGTTAAAATTTACCTCACATCATTTATTTTGTTTGGAATGCTATCCTAGTTTGTCTATAGGAAAGAAAAATTGCGTTTGGAAATGTCTGAGGATGAATAGGACATCATAGCAATCATGTGGAAAAGTGTATCTAGTTGTTGTATCCAGTCGTTGTATCCAGTCATAAATTTATCTAGTCGTTGTATCCAGTCGTCAGTGTATCCAGTCGTTGTATCCAGTCATAATTTGTATCCAGTCGTAAGTCAGTCCTCATTCTCATGTTGACTATTTTCTCATTCTCACGTTGAAACTTCTGCTTCTCATTCTCACTTTAAAATCCTTCTCATTCTGGGATTCTGCTTCTCATATTTAAAAACACTGGTTTCTATGTGAGTCATATAGAAACCGAACTTTTATAAAACCAATGAAAATTTTTTCGCATAAATTCGATTTTTTGGTTAAATAAACCTAATTAAATTCCCGCCGAGGTATTCGTTGCGAGATCGCCGTAAAAATGATAATTAAAACACGTAGGTGTATTCATTTTCAAATGCTATTAGTTATTTTCTCCATGTCATTGTAATTTCTATACATTACCGAACAATTTCTTACTTTAGATGGTTCTATTGACGTTGATTGCAAGGGTACGATTTATAAAACCGTACTTCGAGTTTCATGTTTTTACACCACTTTTTCAGGTTCGTGATGGTCTTATTCTCGCTACATCGATTGAAGGGGCAGATGACGTAATTTAGTACCGTTTTTTCATCACCAGTGCCTATTTAATATTCTTTGCAGCCTGAGCACAACATGGTCAAATACACATCACAGGCTAAATTGCTCTTTCGAAAGCTTAGTGCGCCGGGTACGCCAGATGTCCAGTCAGTATCAAGTGGTCCATATTTCTTTCAGTATGTTTTTTTGAAAGTCATCCACCCGTTTGAACAGTATGCTTTTTAGCTACATGATCAAAGGTCCAGTGTGCGCTCTATCTCTCTGTGATCAGAATTTTCCGAGAAAACTGGCATTTGCGTTTCTGGAGGATGTGGCGACAGAATTTTTGAATCAGAATGCTACTCGTGTCGAAACAACTATCCGACCCTTTCATTTTCTGGAGTTCGGTGGGTAGTTGTTTTTTCGAGGCTATCTATAATGCATGTTGTTTTTAGACACCTATATTCAGCAAGGTATATAATTTATTTGTGAAGACCGTTTTCAATACCTCTGTGCCACCTATACTTTAGCGAAGCGAAAGTACACAGACAAGAATAGGTATGCGATGAGTGCGGTAAACAATGAGCTTCAGGATGTCACAAGGTTTGCCACTTTCAATGATTTTTAATTCTGATTTGTGTGTTACAGGATAATGGTGTCCAATATTGAAGATGTGATCCATCGTGGAGAAGCTTTGAATAGTAAGTTAATTTAGGTAGGTGTTCTATTCTCGAATCGGGTGCAAAAAACAGCTTACTAGAAAACAACACGGGTGAGCAAGCTGTCTTTCGCTAAAAGTCGACAGCGTTGACAAAGCTGTTTTTGACACCCGGTTATAGAATAGAACCTGGGAAGGTGATAAAATATCATTGCGATGATTACGTCTCCTGTTTAGTTCTCGAGACAAGGGCTTCTGACTTGTCGGATCTCAGCAAGAAATACCGCGAAGATGCCAAGAGACTGAATCGAAAGAGCGCAGTCTTCAAGCTGTTCTTGGGCATGGGAGTGGCCAGCATCCTCTTCTTGATTGTGCGCTTCTTCTTCTTCTGATAATGCTTGATTTCCGTTGTATTATTTATTGAAAGACAGCCCATTATTCTGTGCGTGAGAGAATAAATTTATGTGAAATTTTGATGTGTCCTCTTAATTTTGCCGCTCTGTGATATTTATAAAGCTGTTGGATGCAAATCTGTGTTTTTGTAACTTGTAAATTCAATGACTACTGCGTTCTTCATTGGATCATTGGACTTGAAGTAAAAAAGTTATCTTTTTCCATATGTTTGTAGTTGATTACGTAGTTGCTAAGATACTTTGACTTATATGTATGACTTATATGCAAATTTCTTGTTTTAATTTCAGTGAATGTTCCAGTTCCCACGAGTTATTTCGCGAACACATTCTATTTTGTAAGCGTTTGATTTTGCTTTAAAATTTTGTTACCTCTTATTAATTCCTAATTTTGTGTGTGTGTGCCATGTGGTTCGAGAGCTTCCTTTTTGCTTCCAAAAATAAAAGCCTATAATTTCAAATGATAATCCTGATTGCTTCTTCAAATTTAGTTTACCTAGGTATTGAACCAAATTTAGTTGTTTGACCACTAGAACACGGAAATTTTTATTCAAACTTTTTTGTTATGAAGTTGGCACCCGTAGTCTCTGACTTACATAATTTTTTTGCTAAATTGTGAGATAATTGCCGGAATGCACCGTTATAAAGTTAAAGTTATAATTAAAGCTAGAGTTATTGTTTAAAGTTAAACGCGCTATTTTTATTGGGGCATACGAAAGAGTTTAATTTAGTGTTAAAGTTAAATGTTAATAGCCATGCACCATTACTAGGGGGCGGATTTATATTGGGTTGATTCATAATTAATGCGGATTTTTGTTGCCTTATGATTCTTTTGATCTATTTCTTCTTTAAATTTGCTTTTTTGTTTTAAAGTACGCCCTCGCTTTTAGTTAAGAAGAATGCGCGTCGAAAACCACCTTCACATTCGCCATATCATGCTCTACCACTTCGAGAAAGGATAGAGGACAGAGCAGTCTTTTCGCGATATTGTCGAACTCTTTGGCGAAGAGGCGATCAGTCAAAGTCGGGTGGAAAGATGGTTCAAGCGTTTCAAATCCGGTGACACAAGCTTGCAAGATGAGAAAGGAAGATTGACTTTAATGATCAAGCTCTCAAATCTTTCCACCTGACTTTGACTGATCGCCTCTTCGCCAAAGAGTTCGACAATATCGCGAAAAGACTGCGCTGCCCTTCATCCTTTCTCGAAGTGGTAGAGCATGATATGGCGAATGTGAAGGTGGTTCTCGACGCGCATTCTTCTTAACTAAAAGCGAGGGCCTACTTTAAAACAAAAAAAGCAAATTTAAAGAAGAAATAGATCAAAAGAATCATAAGGCAACAAAAATCCGCATTAATTATGAATCAACCCAATATGTTTTTGCATATTTTTTCGCTGATATGCTTCGGGCCAAATATGCCTTGAAAAACGCTTTTTAGCTCAGTTCTGACCTTTTTCATGGTGTTTTTATCAAATCCAAGAATATAATATTTTATACAGCATATTTTCCGTTTTTAGAGCATATTTGCATATTGACTGCATATTTTGACTTTTTCTGGCATATTTTGGGCATATTTCGACTATTTTTTTAGAAAGATGCCAAAGTCTAACAAATCTCGAGCGGCTTTGCTGAAAGAATGGGCATCGAAATTCCCTGATGGAATAAAAAAACGCCTTTTAGCTCAGTTCTGACATTTTTCATACTGTACACTGTTGATACTGTTGAGTTGATACTGTTATACACTGTTGATCAAAAACTTTTGTACTGTCAAGCATGTAATCAGCAGGTTTATTATTGTAAAGTTAAATTGGTTCTGTTTTGGTCACTTTTTTCAGGTTGTTTGCACAAATTATTTTCAATTGAAGCAGCATAGCGATACATCAAAACATCAGGCAAATGTTGATCGGTTTCAAAAGAACAATCGTAAGCAATCATTCCTCACCAGTTCTCTTGTTGATTTAGAGCGTGACCATATCTCTGAAGACTTATGCAATGCATTTATCGGAGCTAACATCCCATTCAAAAACTTAACAAATCAGCACTTCTGTTCAAGTATTGCAAGAGAGAATTACCAGATGAATCAACACTGCGCAAGGAGTATTTAAAGATTTGCTACCAACAGGTTACTAATGTTACTACAATTTTTTACTGTTACCTGTTGTGCATTTAAGTCCGTTAATCAAATCCAAGAAAAGATTGGCAAATCCTTTATCTGGGCTTCTGTTGATGAAACCACCGATATGATGGGAAGATACGTCGCGAATTTGATGGTGGGAAAGTTAGATAGTGAAGGTAATGATCAACCTATCAAGCTGATAAAAATCTCTATCTAGGTATTCACAAACCACACCTCGTATCAGTCAAAATGCTTGAGGCAACCAATAATTCTACAATTGCCCGTTTCGTAAATGACGGCCTAAGTAAATTTTTACTTGCAGCTTATTTTTTTTGTTTTTTCTAAGAAAACTATTATTCAGGGAATTTCTTGCTAACGGGAGAAAAAGAGAATAGATTACTGCTTTTGGTAACAGACGCTGCTAGGTATATGCTGGAAGCCGGAAGGGGACTCTCAATATTTTATCCAAACATGCTACATGTGACTTGTATCTGTCATGGGCTACATCGTGTATCAGAGTTAATACGTAATCTTTTTCCTGAGCTCGATAGCCTTATTGCACACACTAAGAAGGTATTATGGTGGGAAACAAATTATGCTAAGTATTTTGTTTAGGTTTTTACGAAAGCACCATCTCGAGTTGTGGTCTACAAAGATATTTGTCGAGATCTTTCCTTCCTTTGTCTATTTAATATTTCGCATATTTCGCGATTTTCAGAGCATATTTTGTCATTTTTAGGTCATATTTTATGCGCATATTTCGCGTTTTTAAGGGCATATAAATCTGCCCCCTAACCATTACAGTCAAACCTCGTTTATACGGCACCCCCAAAAGTTCGTTTCCGCCTTGGGTCCGACACTTTTTTTAGCTCAATTTTCGAAGTCTCTTGCTAAATATCGCAAGGATTCTGTTTTTGCCGGTCATTTTTCCAAAATTTTTAAATTTCGTCATAAAGACCCGCGAACCTCGATTATCCGGCACCCGTTTTTGAAAATCAGGTGTCGGATAACCGAGGTCCGCGGGTCTTTATGGCGAAGTAAAGATTTGAAAAAACGAATGGCAAAATCAGAATCCTTGCAATATTTCGGACTAGACTGGTGAATCACATTGAGCAAAAGACTTCGAAAATTGAGCTAAAGAAAGTGTCGGACCCAAAGCGGGAACGAACTTTTGGGGGCGCCGTATAAACGACGTTTGACTGTACAATGTAAAAGTTAAAGATAATATTAAAGATAAAGTTTGGGTGATAAGGTTTGGGTGGTTTGGGGTGATTCGGAGTGGCTTGGGGTGTTCGGGGTGATTCGGGGTGGTTTGGGGTGGTTTGGCATATTTGGGATGATCCGGGCGTGTTTGAGTCATTAAGATATGGGTGGGGGCATGTAGATTCGCGGTGTTCAGGTCGTGAATTCTATGGTGTCAAATGGCGATTCCGACTTAAAATCGTGTTTTTCGCACGATTATAGTTAAAAAAATGCTCTTCTAAAAGTTTGGTACGAGTAGTGAAAAATTTAACTTTAACTTTTATCCCAGTTTTTGCATCCCAGTTTTTGTCATCCCAGTTTTTGTCGATTCCGGCTGGGTGTATAATTTTTCTTCGACTTTCACAAAATTGCGTCATTTTAATTCTCGTTCGAATTTCAGGCTCTCCTCTTTTACCGCCAAAACTTTTTTGATTTAAACTGTTTTTGGCTTTTTTCTGTTATCACCCAAAATCCTTATCGCCATAATCTGTTAGGCACCATTATTTTTAATTATTTAATTGGTTAGATACGTGTCTACTTACGTCAAAAACGTGTTTTGACTTCTACTGTTACGTATATAAACGGTTTTATCTGAAGTAAAAGTTTTGACGTGGTTCCACAATCTGAGTGAGCTTTTGGCGAAAATAGATCATAACTCTCTTGATGCTGTTCCTGTAGAAATTTTTAATTAACCTTTTTTTCTTCAAAGTATCACACCATTTTTTTCTATCTCAGATAGACCTACTGAAGTTAATACTTCAGTTAATTTTTCTCTTTTTATATGAGATTCATACCCTAAACACTTCAAACCACTTCAAACTGCCCCAAACTACTCCAAACCATCTCATATCACCCTAAACACCCCGAACCACCTTAAAATACCTCAAACCACCTCAAACTACGCTAAACCACTCCAAACCACCCGTAACCACACTAAACTCGTCAAACACCCCAAACCTAATTAAACAACCGCGAATTACTCCAAACCATGCTAAACCACTCCAGACCACCTCAAACCACTCCAAACCAGATGGATATTAGGTTGTCTGATTGACCATTCAATTAAATTAAACCATTCGAAGAAATCCACCTAAACCATCCAAAAATTTCAAAATAAATCAATTGGAAGCTAGGTTTCGATATCATTTCGATACAATCGATGTGATCGATACAACAAATTTCTCTTCCCTTATTTTCTTAATGAGAAAAGTCTTCAAAGTTTCCACACCACTCAACCACAAACAGTGACCGGATTTATAACTTATATTCATTGCATCAAAGACACGAGAACAACAGAGGCAGTATTCTAACATAACAAAGGAAAATATATTGTAGCCGGAAATATCACCTTCATGGCACCATGATTAATAGTGCGCGATAGCGATCTTGCATGACACCTGGCCGAGCACGATCCCAAAGCACACCTATGAACGCACAGACTGATGCCCGAGAGTATTCAGATTGCTCTGTTTCCAGTTCCATCGTATCATGCTGTAACACTCAATTATTGACGTCACAGGACAATCCAAAAATTACCTCTGCTGATACCTAGGTGATAGCAAAACAAGTCATTGGACTCCCGAAAAGTGAGTAAGAGTGAAAGTGAGAGTAAAAATTTATGTCCGCTTATTGGACACACACTGAAAGTGAGAGTCAAGAGTGGGAGTGAGAGTGAAAAGGAAATCCGATTAACAGGTTTAAAATTGAGAACCAATTTACATAACAATTCTCGACGAAAGGCACACTTTCGTAAAGTATTTGTATCATGAACAAATTCAAGCCGAGGAGTGGACAAGGATTGCGTAAGGCTTTTGGAGAAAGTGGAACTGCGCAAACACGCTCGGTTTGATTTTGTGTCTTTTTATTTGTCGTGTTGCTTCACCGCCTCTGATGTTTAGGTTGTATCGATGGAAAGCACGTGCAGATCAAGAAGCCAGTGAGTTCCGGATCGCTTTTCTTCAACTACAAAGGGACACTTTCAATCGTGCTAATGGCAGTCTGCGACTCACGTTATCGGATTGTTATCGGACATCAGCTGTTTTGATCTGAATTGTTATTTTGTTTTGTTGTTGGTCCCTGTTGTTTTGTGGCACAACTAAGAGACGAATAAAGATATGCTTTTTGACTGCTCTTCGATTATTTCATTGTAGCCACGTTGTGACTGTCGCGCCTGAGTGGCGCTTCTGACTGTCGCGTCTAGCCTTTCATTGTAGCCACCTTCGATTGCAACAGTCAAACGCGACAGCCAAACGTAACAGCCAAACGCGACCATTGTAGCCAAGGCTTTATGGCGATAAGGATTTTGGGCGAAAACAGGAAAAAGCCAAAAACAGTTTATATCAAAAAAGTTTTGGCGGTAAAAGGGGAAAGCTGGTACCCGCCGTTTAAAATATTCCCATCGGCGACGAGCATGCCCCTTTAAACTACATTAAAAGGTAGTTTACCTTAAAAGGTAGTTCAAAGTTCGATTTTTTCCACTAAAAATTAGAGTTAAATGCACCATTATAGAATTAAAGTTATAGTTCAATGTTAAAAGTTAAAGTTCAGGCCCTAATGCACCTTTTTTTGAACTTTATCATGGTGCATACCAATTAACTCTAACTTTAACTTAAAACTTTAACTGTATAAATTAGGGGTGTCGGCTTATTAGAGGAAATACGGTAACTTGAAGATTATTTTTAAAGCATTGGCCACATTGGTCGCGTTTGGTTGTCACGTTTGGCTGTCGCGTTTGACTGATGCCATCGAAGGTGGCTAAAATAAAAAACTGAACGCGACAGTCAGAAGCGAGGACCCTCCAAATGGCACTCATAACTCCGAATGATAAGATCTTCGTCATCCTCTCGCTGACGCTTTGCAGGAGTGAACTTTGATGTGTGGCTAAATAACAAAATGAGATAGAAAATTAAATGAAGTTAGATTACAAAAGCATACCTCTCGCGCTCCTTTGTCTCGCCTTCCAGCCAATTCATGTAGTCGAAATACGCCCATGTTGATTCAGCAGTCGTTTCGTTATTTGCTCCACTCCCACTGGGTTGCTGCTTCTTCTTGACCTGCCGGAAGTAGGTGTCGCGGAGTGTCTTCCATTTCTTTGCAGCCTTCTTGCCATCCAAATGTTGTATGAAAAGCACTCGGTTCATCAGCTAGAAAATAAAAACACCAACCTTCAAAGTCCACCTCCTTCGCAATCTTTGACCAAATCTTCGACTTGTGCATGCTGTCCAGGTACTTCTTGTCGGCCTTGTCGTAGAAAGAACGTTCGCTTTTGACTTGCTCGATAAACTTCACTACTGTCGGATCGGATTTCAATTCTTCATCACCTTTCTCCAGTTTCACCAAAGCGCAGACGACTTCTGAGTGGTGCATCTAACTGTCGCCTCTAGCCTTTCATTTTAGCCACACTGTGACTGTCGCCTTTGGCTGTGGCGTCTGACTGTCGCGTTTAGCCATCCATTGTAGCCACCAAAATGCGACAGACAAACGCGACAGTCACAGTGAGACGCGAAAATTGTAGCCAGGCCTTAACTCTAACTTTAACCGTATGCACCAATTGGAACAATAACTTTAACTTTGAACTTAATAATGGTGCATTCCAGCATTTACTCTGCATACACACGAAGGTAATAAAAAAAGCAGTGTCATTTGATAGCGACTAATTGTGTACATTGGCACACTGTCGCTATCTACTAAACCTCTAATTTTTTTTAGACAAAGAGCAATGTCTTCTACTTCTAAAGTTGAGAAAGAATTTGACTATTTGGTGATTGGAGGTGGATCTGGAGGCATTGCCAGTGCTCGTCGTGCACGCGAGTTCAATGTATCCGTGGGATTAATTGAGTACCAACGTCTTGGAGGTACTTGCGTGAGTATTTACATCATTGCCATTTCTCGTGACTGCTTTCAAAATTTCATTTAGGTAAATGTTGGATGTGTTCCCAAGAAAGGTACTTTTGACACCAAAATTGTGTTTTTTCTGAAAAATTCATTGTAGTCATGTACAACACTGCTGTTCATGCTGAGTACATCAGGTAATCAGTCATAAATTTTTCGTTAGAGAGGGTTACTTTTTTCTGTTTTCAGAGACCATGCCGATTACGGCTTTGATTTTACCAACAATGGTTTCAACTGGAGGTAACTGGGATTCAACCGGAGAATGTAAAAATTAAACTTTATCCGAGTTTCAGCAAAATCCAGGAAGCCAGAGATGCCTATATCAGAAGACTCAATAGCATTTACGAGACCAATTTGAGCAATGTATCCATCAATTTTCAAGTGAATCTCGTATTTATTTTACTTATTTGCAGTCAACCGTCGACATCATTCGGGGTCGAGCCACCTTTGCCGAAGATGGTTGCGTAGAAGTCGATGGTAAAAAGTACAAGGGAAAACATACTTTGATTGCCGTAAGTATTTCCAAAAAGCATTGCATTATTTTTACAGTTGGTTTCAGGTGGGAGGACACCCGACTATTCCAAAAGATGTTCCTGGTTCAGAATTAGGCACAGACAGTGACGGGTTTTTTGAGTTCAAGGAGCTTCCCAAGTATGTGAAATCTGATCATGTTTTTTATTTAAAATTTTTCGCCTGGTTCGCTTCCGCGTCTTAACTGAAAACTTTTTGCCCTTTTTCCTGCATCCAACTCACAGCTTCTAAACTTTTCTCAAAAATATTTTCTAACCTGCGATTATGTAAACACCTTTTGGGGTAAGTACTATTTGACACAGAGCTCTCGTCTCAAAATTTTGAAAAAGAGCATTTTTCTCGAAATAAAGTCACTAAGCCCGCTTTTACCATTTTATCACCATTTCGGAGATCAGTTGTGCCAAAAAGCGTACACCTGATATCTCAAAAAATTCAAGCATATTTCTTGTGAATTGTGGATGCAAATCTAAAATCATCTGATTGCTCAGTGCCTTTTAGGAAAAGCGTTGTGGTTGGAGCGGGTTATATTGCAGTGGAGTTGGCGGGCATTTTGGCATCACTGGGATCTGGTTGGTTGTTCTTCCCACTTGGCTTTTAGTAACTTTTTTGCTTCAGAAACCCATCTTATGATCCGATTTGATCATGTTCTCAGGTTGAGCATTTTGAAGTCCTAATTTTCACGAACCCACAACGCATTTTTATAGAAACTTTGATGAGACTCTTAGTGAGTCCCTTACTGACACCATCGACAAAGGACATATCAATCTGCACAAAAAGACTCACGTAAGATTTCGGAGACGAAAAATTAGGCTCACCGAACTATACAGAGCCGACTGTATAACAATTTTCCCCATAAATATTTAATTACAAAACAATTTTTGCCATGAAACGCTTTTTGCCATTTTCGTTTTCTGCCAAAAGACTTTTTGTTCTACTCATGTTTTTTCATAAAAGTTTTATTCCTAATTAGGGTGAGCCAATTTTTCATGGCTAAATTTTTATTCCTCATTTTAGGTCAAATCAGTTGCTAAAAACGCTGATGGTTCGTTGAAAGTCACCACGGTAGATGAATTCATCACGTTTTGCTTCAACTAAAATAAAATGATCCGTATTTAAGTCTACTGGTGTGGTCGACAATGTTTCCAAACTTATCTGGGCCGTAGGTCGAGATCCTGACACCAAGACCTTGAACCTGGACAAAGGCATGTTGATCGCACCAAATTTAGACAGAAAAATTAGTAACAGCAAATTTTATCTTCAGTTGGTGTCAAAACTACTCCCAATGGATATGTTGTGGTAATCAACTTCACATAGGACTTATTTGAAAGACTAAAAACTGCTTCTTTCTAGGTTGACGAGTACCAGAAGTAAGGATTTTTTTATTTTAAGCAATGTGTAATTTAAGATTATATATCACTCTTTCTTACTCTTTTCTAAACTCACGTAGCCAAATGTAAAATGTGAAATGTGATTGCTTTTATCAGTGCTTTTTGCACAGTAAAGAGTAAAAAAATTACCCAAGCCGAAAATACGCATAATTTTTTTAAGAATTGGATATTTTCAACGCGAATATCGCCTTTTAGGAAAACTTTTACAGGAGCAAACCAGCCACTCAGGCGCGACAGCCACACGCGACAGTCACAGTGTGGCTACGATGGGAAAAGGCTAAGGCTAACGCTACAGCCAAACGCTCAGTCACACTTTCAAAAATATTTAAAAATAGTGTCGCCTTTTTTATTCAAAAAAGTGTGTTTTTTCTTGTTATCCGATCTCACGAATCAACTTTGTAGGAAATGAAGTCTATGAGCGATGAAGTCGTCTCCGATTTTGTGAAACTGGAGAAAGGTGACGAAGAATTGAAAGCTGATCCGACAGTGGTGAAGTTTATCGAGCAAGTCAAAAGCGAACGTTTTCTGGCCGACAAGAAGTACCTGGACAACATGCACAAGTCGAAGATTTGGTCAAAGATTGCGAAGGAGGTGGACTTTGAAGGTTGGTGTTTTTATTTTCTAGCTGATGAACCGAGTGCTTTTCATGCAACATTTGGAAGGCAAGAAGGCTGCAAAGAAATGGAAGACACTCCGCGACACCTACTTCCGGCAGGTCAAGAAGAAGCAGCAACCCAGTGGGAGTGTAGCAAAAAACGAAACGACTGCTGAATCAACATGGGCGTATTTCGACTACATGAATTGGCTGGAAGGCGAGACAAAGGAGCGCGAGAGGTATGCTTTTGTAATCTAACTTCATTTAATTTTCTATCTCATTTTGTTATTTAGCCACACATCAAAGTTCACTCCTGCGAAGCGTCAGCGAGAGGATGTCGATTTTCCCGATGACGAAGATCTTATCATTCAGAATAATGAGTGCCATCTGGAGGCTCCTCCTGAAGCCAAACCTGAAGACAAAGGAGTTGGAAATGAACCGAACGGGCTGTGGCGAACCGAAGTGCGGAATACTTTCAGATCTCTTTTGCCGGCGGAAATGTGAAGGCGTGGAGCGAACAGAAGTCGTTTTAAGTCAGAAGAAACTCGTCAGAAACTTATGCGATATTTCAACGAAGAGGGAGCAGTTGAATAGCAGAAAATAATGATCTGAATTGTTATTTTGTTTTGTTAAAGAAATAAAAAAAAACTAATAAAAACCCAAAATGTTTTAAAAGATAAAAGATTTTGAGCATCTGTATATACCGTTTGAAAGAGCAAAAAAATGCTACAAATATGTCGTGTAAGAGTTTTCTTAAAGGGCCATATTCGCGTTGAAAATATCCAATTTTAAAAAATTATGCGTATTTTCGGCTTGGGTAATTTTTTTGCTCGGTATTGTATGTGTTCGCTCTCTTTGTGTAATCTCTGCCTATCTATTGATATCTCCGAAACCTATCTCCAGAGCTTAATGAGATACAAAAACGTATACAGGGTGAGACGTAAAAACTTCAACATTTCTTGAATTCCCGCCTTTTACTTTTCTTCAGTTGTTTCAACTAAAATTTTTTCAAAAATAGTTGATTAATATATATACTGTGTAAATTAACTGTTTTTATGTATCTATTCTGTTTCTATTTATTTGTTGGCTGAAAGCATAAAAAGAAAGTTTTCACGCGTCCGCGGAAGCCCTTGACAAAATTTTCCAAAAATGCTGAAATTTTTACGACTCACCCTGTAGTATCGTTAGTAGTGATCTGTCTAGCTATCTATATTCCAGCTTTTCAACAAGATACAGTTGGTTAAATTTTTGTTTTTTAGCAGCACTACTAACAACATCTATGCCCTTGGGGATGTGTGTGGAAGAGCTCTATTGACTCCAGGTAAGTGCTGGTTTGTAGTGGGATAAAGCCGGTTTTTGATAAAACATTTTGCTGTTCAAAATTCCACAATATGATCTTACCTAGGGTTCATTAGTGTTGAGACTTGGGTGATCATAAGCATGCGATATTCAGTCCGGATTTTCTTGTTTATAGACGCGCTCGGACGTGTGTTTTTAGGGGACTTCAGGAATACACTGAACCATCCGAAGTCCATTGGACCCCGACCGGCTTAGGCTTAGATACCGAACGTAAAAATTGGATGTGTTCCAACACTGGCTCCCACCATCTTTTTTCTGCAGTCTTATCACCTTTTTTTATTAGTATCAGGGCGGGTATGCGGGTGTATGGGTTCTAAAACACGCTTTTTCATCGGTTAGGTATAACTTGAGTGTGGTCACACTATCCAAACTCTGCAGACACTTCTTTGCAGTTGCCATAGCCGCAGGTCGCCGGCTGGCCCATCGTCTGTTCAACGGCGAAAGCAACAACAAGCTGGACTACGGCAATATCCCCACAGTTGTGTTCAGCCATCCTCCACTCGCCACTGTTGGACTCACTCAGCGTAGGGTTTTTTGCTTGAAAATTTATGGAAAAATTTCAATTTAACTGTTTCAGAAGAAGCCATAAAAAAATACGGGAAAGAAGAGTTGACCATCTACAAGTCCAAGTTCAACCCAATGTACTTCGCTGTCACCCAGCACAAAGAGTAGGCATTTGCTTGTGAATCAAGATTGGTTTATTTATATGCGTTTTAGGCCATGCATCATGAAGATGATTTGCGCTACATCTGATGAAAAGGTTGGATATTTGATGGATATTTTTTGTCGTCTCAGTCACATGAGTACTTGTTTGCAGGTTGTGGGTATTCACATGTTGGGACAGGGTGTTGACGAGATGCTTCAGGGCTTCGCTGTGGCTGTCAAGATGGTAATTAGTTGTATGAAATGTTTGTTATTTGACTCAAGGGTCTTGTTGTGCCGGATTTTGAACACGAATAAAACAGAAAAACATTTTTGACTATTGGATTAGACTTTTCGGCACTACTTGCATATACCCACCCCAAATCAACTTTTTTTAAAAAGTGTTCAAAAACACCCTATATCGACCTAAAATCCCCTCAGGAGCTATAAAAAAACATTATTTCTGAGTTCTGGTCAATAAAAAATTGAGTTTCGAGGCCACCTAAAAGTACCCTTTTCGGCTTGAGTTTACAATACAATCTCAACTCTAGCCCCCAAGCCCCCTGCGCCCCTGAAGGGGGCGCAGGGGGCTTGAGAGTTAGAGATGCGCGCACTCATTTGCCTTAGACATGATTCCGAGAAGTACTCTTGACCATAAAGTGCATATAGAGTCTATTTTTGCCACGGCCCAGTTGAAAAACATGGTAAGACAGTCGAAGAATATAAATATTTACTTTTCTAACGTTCTGCCATGAAAGTGGCCCCTTTTTATTCCCTTCCCCTCCCAATACAGCCCTCAATCCCTTTAAAATTCAAAAGGCGCCAATTCAAATTTTTCAAATTTTGACTGAAAATCGATCAGAACTCAAAAATAATGTCTTTTTGAGCTCCTGATGAGATTTTAGGTCGATATAGGGTATTACCAAGCAAAAATCGTGTTTTGGATATTATATACCAAAAAATATTGTCGCGAGAAAAATCGATCTGTAAAAACACAAGTTAAAAAAACCTACAAAAAGTGATGACCATTTCAAAAGAGGCGAATTTCTTGAAACACCTTGTATATGGGTTACCTAGGGTTGTCGAGTCGAGTTAAACTCGAAAATTTTGAGTTTCGAGTCGAATACTCAAATTTTTAGTAAAAATATTGTTTTCAAAATGACTTTTATCGCCAATTTTATCATTGTTTGACTAAATGTTTCTGCTTTATACTCTGCTTCGATTTTTGGATAATACCATGAAATTGAAATCACTTTGAGTTAAAATCACAGGTGAAAATTTTCGAGTTTTCGAGTCGATTAATCGAAAATTTCGAGTCGAATATCGAGCCAAGTACTCGACAACCTAGGTGTACCTATATGTAAGTCTTTTGGAAAAGTTATACTCCACCTTTTAAACAATTTGTTAATAAATTATTCTTGCAGGGTGCCACCAAGAAGCAGTTTGATGAGTGTGTGGTCAGTTACATAACGCAATATTGATCAATCCAGGAATACTAAAAGACATTATATTCAGGCGATTCATCCCACTGGCTCCGAAGAGTTGGTCACTATGCGTGGTGGGGTCAAGCCTTGAGCCGAAATCTGGCATATAAGGCAACTACTTGTTGACAAACCTTCTTTTACCTTTAATCTTTTTTGATGACTTTAGTAGCAAAAAGCTGTTTTTGTATGTACCTAGCAAGTGCATTTGTGCTTAACTGTATCAATAATTGTTTACTTGTACTCCAACATGGGTTGTTTTTGTTATCCTCAAATCAAACAGATGGATTGTTTAAAGACTTCTTTATGACAATGACCACAATAAAAGTAGCACGCATTTAAAATTTGACTCAGGCTTGCAAACAAATATTATTGGAATTACTTTTTCACAAAAATGAGTGGGTAGGAAAGAGATTTGGTTTTTTAGAAAACCTAGCAATAGAACAATCTTTTACTTTTACTCAGGTTAAAGGATGGTGAAGAATCTGGAGAATATATTGCAATGGCAACTGGCAGACTTTGTTTGTAGAAAGAATTTTTTTAAACTTTTAAAAGCTAACAAAAGCATCTCGAAACAAAAGTATTGTAGGAAAGATTGCCAAAAATGTCTGTCAAAAACGTATGGATTTGCTTGGTCATAGTGGTCTTAATATTTCCACAGTACCACCAACAAATGTTTCTGTGAACAAGTCTGTCATAAGAGAATTACTTCCTGTTAACACTATAGATGAAAGTCCATATGAGTTTAAAGTATTCAGTGACAATCAATGGATAGATTTATCAAAAACCTACTTATACTTGGAGCTTGCTCCTTAAAAAAGAACCGGTAACAATTGGGTTCTCTAGTGGCTACTGATGTAAATGTAGCCCATGTGCAAGCATTAGGTCAGCGTTTCATAAGACAGCTGAAAGTACTTATTAACTTATTATGAAGTGTATGATTCGACAAATATATACCCTTATCTTAGTTTTATTAAAAATGAATTGACGTACTCAAAAAATGTTAAATCATCATTGTTAGCATCCACAGGGTATTACAATAAGGATCAACATGATAATGCCGCTGATCCTGGTTATATCAAAATGATGGCAAACAGCCAGGTTTGTGAGTTTATTTCACCGCTCGATTTCGATCCGGCTGATCAAAGTCAATATCTGTTAAATAATCTAAATCGTTTTTTTAAGCATTTTACAATTTACAAATCTGATGATTAATTTATGATCCAGAAGCTATCCGATACCGATAACAATGTCTATCGTGTTAATCTTTTTTCTATCAAAATCTATGTGAAGACAATTGAAGTGCAAAATTCCTTGAATATTAATGTTCTCACTATGCTTGAAAAGCAGAGTGCAAAGTATCCGTTGCGTAAAACTGAAATAAGATCATGCTTCCTTTCAGCAGGAAGAACTCAAATAACATATAATGAATTTAGTAATATTGTACATAGAAGATTGTAAGTAAAATTTGTTTCAAACGAAGCTTTCAAAAGTTCTTCTAGGCTGTCACCATTTAACTTTAAGCCATTTGACCTTAGAGAACTAACCGTCAATACTGGTGGGATAAACTATCCTACACAGCCATATAACATGAATCTTACAGATGATAGGTCGTCATATATGCGATCTTTTGTTGACATGCATAATAGCTCTGTTCCTACTGAAAACATGACAAATGGTATAACCATTGACAAATTTCTCAGCGGCTGGACCTTCTTTGTCATACCGCTCTCGTCTACACTTGAAGATTGCGGTGGATTCAAGCTCATTAAAAAAGGGACAACTACTGTAAGTGCAGTATTCAACACAGCTATTTCTAATCCTGGTGTTACGATAGGTGAGTTTGACCAATTCTTGTCTATTGATTATAACCGCGTTATTATGTCTGATGGTAGTGTGTAAAAATCAATACTATACAGATTCGTGATATACCAAGAAAGCATAACAAGGCGAGAAAAGTTTTTATTGATTGTGTAGCTGAGACAAAATTAGTTAGGCAAAACAGTCTTTGTACTAGAGATTTATAAGTACTGACAAGGGAACCTCCCGGAGTTTCATTCTGAGTACCCTATCATGAAATTTTTTATTGCATATTATTGTAGAGAACCTATGACATCCTAGAAAAACTGAGCCCTGGAGGCGATATTACCACAAAAGGTGGTACGACAATTAAATCGAAGTTATGAAACACCCGTGATAGGGTATTATGATTTTTGCTGAATATTTCATATCGTTTTTTTTACTAACAAAGTTTTTATTTTCGACTGTGTGCATTTAGTGCTCAAAATGACTGCTAAAATCTATATAACATTTCAGTAATAAAACTCAAATAGTTCATATAAAAAATTTCAAGAACAGCAAAACCAAGTCACATAATAGCGTTTTAAGTGACCTAATCTCAGTAAAACTCTGTTGCTTGACTTGATTTTTCTTATTTTTAAAAAAATATATGAACTTATAGATTTTTTACTACCAAAATGTTAGCTAGATCCTAGCGGTCATTTTGAGTACTGAATGCACACGACTCGAAAATAAAGCTTGTTTTAAAAAATCTATTTGAAATTTTTAACAAAAACCATGTTGCCCATGTTACTTTTTTTTCAATCGTTGTACCATTTTTTGTGGTAATATTGCCTCAACGCCCCAGTTTTACTAGGAAGTCATACATGTTCTACAAGAATAAGCAATAAAAAGGTTTCCGTGATACGGTCGAAAAAATGACACTCCGGGAGGGTCTCTTGTGAGACGCTTATTTAGAACAAAAGGCCTTTTCATAGGTTGTTATCCTTTTTGACTTTGAAAAGCCGGCTTTTAGTGCGCTTTCAGAGTCAAAAAGTATTTCAACCGTTTTTACGGGTATAAAAATAGACGATGGGTTAAATAAAGTCATTACTAAGCAGTCTTAAGAAAAATACCCGTTTTCAAAAAGCTGCGAGAATAATGGGTTAGTTCATAATGCAAAGTGATGTCAAGCCCAAGCCTAAATAAACCTGAAACCCCCTTTTTTGTTTTTTAACATGGATTTTTGAGCTTTGTGAGCTTTCTTGGGCAGGAGTACACTATTTAGGGCAGCTCAAAAGTGCGTTTTTTAAAGGGAAAGTATGTCTCAGGCCCTAAAAACGATGGAAAAGGCGAAAAAAAGTGTGGGAAGGAGGTTTTAAAAAATTTTCTTGATTGCCTTGGTCCCCCCTGTGGTTTTTGGTCATTTTTCGCCTTGGTCCCCCTGTTGTTTATGTAAAAATTTGATTTATATTTTTATTTTAAATATTGCTTTTACATATTGGCAGCAAGATTTAAGAGTATACAAAGACAGAATGTCAGTCTTCAAAATTAGCATCATCTACAATTTCCTGATAATCTTCATTAGGAATCTCTGCATTGTCAGGAACCACAGGGACATTAGCAGCAGGATTAAAATATGATCGACTCTTTAATAATTGGAAGAAGACCGTCTCGGCCTCTGTAATAGCAAACCACAACAAATTTCCCGATTTATTTAATCATTTAAGAACTTTTTGATGTTCAATTTGATTTCATAGTGCGGTATTTTATTCCGTTTTGGCAACTGGAGCTGTGCAAAAAGAGACTCTATATGCATTTTATGATCATAAGTGTTGCTCGGAATCATGTCTAAGGTAAGTGAGTGCGTGCATCTCTAACTCTCAAACACCGGGGTTGATTTTCGGTTTGATTTTTTTGTTTTTGCGCTCTAGTTTTTTTGTTGAAGCCAAAAATGTAAAAAAAAACAAATTTTAAAATTTAAGCCTGCGGCAAATTTTTATTAGAATTTTAAAATCAAAAAATAAATAATAAATAAACTTATTAAGTGTTTACTTGTCTCTGCTTTTTCATAAGTTTTCTTTGCTTGTTTAAACTTTTGGCCCTATTGTACAATCAGGATGTTTTTTATTTGTTTCATTCATTGACTTTTTGCGACACTAGTATGCGGCACAGTTTTAAGACCCAATTTCAAATTTCTAAATCCCATCCTAAATAAAATGACCATAAAAGCCCTAAATAGAGTTTTTCCTCATGAATCTTTAAATAAAAGCTCCGATTCAGGCTTTACGAAAATATTTGCAACAGGTCTTTCTTACATACATAGCTCCGAAATTTTGATTCTCAAACAAAAAACACAATTTCCTCACTAGAACTCAAAAATTAAAACCGAAACAAAATTCAAAACTAAAATCCAAAAACCATTTGACTTCTCAGATAAAATCCAAAAAAGTCAGATTCCAAAAAAAAATTGACCAGAAAACCAAACAAAAACACACTGAAAAAATCAAAAACATCAAATGTCGACAGACAAACAAACAAACAAAACATTCTCCCCCTTTACTACCCCCTTTACTATAGCGCTGGATTCTGTCTGTGTGTGTGTGCGTCACAAAAAATATTAGGAGTGTTCCGTCGATTAGATCAAATATCTGATTACGATATTCGACTCACCGTGGTCGATTTACTATCTGAAAAAATCATGAAAAGTTGAAGTCGACAGTCTCAAAAAGTTCATCTGTTGAAAGTTCCCAAAAACCACAGGGGGACTAAGGCATTTTAGGGTGAATTTTAGATTGCCTTGGGGGACCAAGGCAAGGTTACAGGTTCAAATGTTGGTAATAGCATGCATCATTTTTGTAACGTGTGTTCCCCACGCAGGTCCTCGGCGCCTACGAATAGCTACATCTGTGGCAACAACATATTCTAGTCTCTAATACTATATAGGAGATTTGCCACAAAATAAACTAAATTAGCTACAAAATAAATTTGCAAAAAACATTTTTGCCACAAGAAAACTACCCTAAATTCCCGCGTATAACCCGTGGGATTCGCCTTATACAATACCGAATATTTTTGATAAAATTTTTTTAACTTTTTTTCTTCGAGTTCATATGTTCTATATTCTAATGTGGAGCCACAACTCTAGGCTTTCGTTTGTAAAATTTAAAAATCATTAACATATGTCCGTTTCCGTATCATCGGCATAGCGGTCCATTTTTTTTTAATTTGGACGGCGTCCCGTCCGCCGTCTCCAAATTTTCGGACGCCCGTCCGTCGTCCTGTCCTAAACGTAAATTTTTGCCGGCCGTCCGCCGTCCCGTCCAGGATTTAAAATTTTCTCCGGCCGAAACCCGGCCGTCCTGGACGGGACGGGCCCGGCCGGACGGCTGGACCACTATGATCATCGGCCCTAAAAGGGGGATTTTTCGCCTTGGTCCCCCCCTGTTATTTTCTGTTATATTTAAAGCTTTAGGCTTAGGCGAGGATGGGCCAGCGTATGTTAGGACGGACTCAAACTTATATAAGAGTCCGTTTTAACATACGCTGGCCTATCCTTGCCTTAGAATAAGCCTAAAATGTAGCTCTGTAGCTTCCTAGCATCAATTTGAGTACAAACTTGTAAATAATTATGTGCACTAGATAAGCGATAAAAACTTGAGTTCTGCAATAATTCTGAAAATAACCGGGATGCCGTTAATTTTAACAAAGGCAATTTTTCGAAAAAATTTTTATCTCAAAATGTTGACCTGATATTTTTTTCGTCGGGTGAATTCACGGATTTATCGTTTGGTGTAAAAAAATTAGACGTTAAAAAAAGAAAATTAACTGATGTTCGGAAAGTCCCGTTTTCAGTTACCGTATTTCCTCTAATAGAGCCAGACTGGCTCTATATTTCAACCTCCCTCTACGGTCTGGCTCTATTAGGGCATCTGGCTCTATTAGAGCATCTGGCTTTATTTTTTACTTATCACAAACTACCAAACAAAATTTATTTCAACAAGAATACATACAGCACCATTTAGTACCATCTAGCAAAAGTAGATAGATATTCGACTTGACGTTTATTTGGCTCATAGACTCAACGTTTATTTGGCAACAACAGAATAATTCGGAATTTACGAGAAAATGATAACAGAATAATGCGGAATTTACGAGAAAAAGGTAACAGGAGATGCTGGGTTTAAATAACTGGCAGTTGATTAGAAGGCATGAAATTCAGGATTCGGGGCATTCAATTCATCGTTCCAGTCCAGCTCAATAGATTCATCACTCAGAAAGCCATTCATTTCGTCTTCTTCGGCATCAACTATTTCGTCCAGAACCAGTTTCTTCTTTGCTTGACGCGACATTTGAAGTTCGGATAAACCCACGGAATAGGTCCATGCGGCTTAAAGCAGTGTATTTGGTCGTCTTGACTCCCATCATGACAAATAGTGATCCCACAGTCTTAAGAATAGTAGATTTCATGAGAAAAAAAATCAAAGACAGACCTTTGAAAGACTTTTTGGACGGCCGCCTCCCTTCAACCTTTTTTTGAACGTTCCAGCAGGCGAGGAATGCCTAAAACTCTCATAATACCAATAAAGTTCAAAATAAATGATACATTATATTTTGTAGCTGATTTTCTTTCTTCACCCAATCATTCACCGTAGACCAATCAACTCCGAACTTCTTGCTTGCAGAAAGCTTGGAACCTTGCTGTGCAGCTTTGACGACCTTCAGCTTGAACTCCGTGCTGTATGACTTTCGTTTGACTTCCAATTTAGCCTTGACGACAGAGTGCTCTTCTTCCGATTCGCTTGAGTAGTGCGCGATAAGATCCATAACGCTAAAAAAACAATGTCGAAACATTGCAAGAAAACACGAAAAAAGTGATTGGTCATTGCAAAAAAATTCAATGTTTACAAATGATTCAAGAATGAAAAATGTGGTGCGAAATAAACAATTTTTGAGCTTTCATAGGTCAATGAATTTTTCAAATAAAATTTTGGCGTTCTGGAATAATTTTTTGGATTAGGCTCTATTAGAGCATCTGGCTTTATTTTTCAACCTCCCTTCACAGTCTGGCTCTATTAGAGCATCTGGCTCTAATAGAGCATCTGGCTGTATTAGAGGAAATACGGTAAAACCAACCCCCTAAAGTGTGCCGTGTTTTAAGTAGCACATGAGCTTGAATTGTTATAATGTGGTGTTAAATAAAGCGTTTTAATTATAACTTTTTTGGAGACCCTGTTTATTTAAATTACACTTTCTTTTTTTGCAAAAATCCCTGTTTCACTCCAACATGGGTTGTTCTTGTTATATTCAAATAAATAGATAGATTCTTCAACAAATTCTTTATTACAATCAACACAATCAAAAATAAAACTAGCACCGATTTAAAATTAGATTCAGGCTTACAAACAAATATTATTGGAATTACTTTTTCACAAAGATGAATACCAACAAAAGAAATTTAGCTTTTGGAAAACCTAACAATACTAGGAACTGCAATTTTGAACTAGTTGGGGAAGAAATAATAGTGAATTTTTATTTTTGAAGCTAGTGTACTTTAAGGTGGTAAATATCGAAATTTTTTTGTCAAAAATATTTTTTTTTCAAATGTCATTTCTAGACTAAAAACCATGACGAACTCGATAAAAATATTTTTAGCTGCAAAAAGTAGACACATAAGCATGAAAATTGTTTATTTTGATTTAAATTTGGACGTTATCATTGTCGGAACTTTTTTGTCAACTTCAAACCCAGTTTTAAGCTATTTTTTAATACAAAGTCAATGTTGGTGTTTAAATATAGTGTAATCAAGAAAATCTTAGCTACAAAAATAAGTTATTAAACAATAGATTAAGAAAAGTCTAAAGGCTCAGTACTCAGTAGATAAATTTTGACTTCAAACCCAATTTCCACCGTCCAAAGTGAACGATTTTCTTGCTTATATGTTATCTACTTTTTTGCACCTGAAACTTCCTCACCCTTCCTCGCAATTTTTCAGTCTAGAAAAAAACATTTCAAAAAAAGAAATTTGAAAAAAAATTACGCTATGACCACCTTAAAATACACTAGCCCCTTGATAAGACAAAAACCTTCTTCGCAAACCAAATCAGTACTCGCAAAAAAGGTGTCAGACCAAACTGTGGGACAAACTTGTAGGGTGACGTTGTATACTTTAATTTTGATTTTTTGGATTTTGCGATATAAATAAAAAAGCATATCAAATGCATCGAGTTTCACAAAAACTCAGTAATTCTTTTTTCCTAAATCAAAGCCAAAAATTGGACTCTAATAATGACATCGAAGAGGCACATCCTCAAGCAGACTTTTGTGTCATTGCGTTTTTAACCCACTTTTATTGACCTTTTCTTATGCCCCCCCCCCAATCCTAAGACCTATTGGCTTACACCCTTCCCCCCAGCCCAAAAATCATGTTTCAAAACCATTTTAAAGTAATAATATTGCTATAAAAAGGCTAGGCCAGTAGGGTCAAGTATAAGCCAGTAGGGTTATTTTAACACTATGTTTTTTGATATTTTCCGCATCTAAATTAGATTCTGGCAGCAATAAACAAAAAATTTAACAGCAAAAACAAATTATACACTCTGCGACGCTACTTTTCGGGCGCCGGCACCAGGAAGGCGCAAGCGCCGACACCGATTTTTAGGATGAGCGTGCAGCTATGGCTACGAAACACAATGTTGAAAGTGAGAAGTCTGATTGAGGATGCTGTCTCCTCCTGTGAATGTGGCTTTAGATTCCAATGGATATCTCGAAAATTTATTTCTTAAAAAACTTTGCGAATACTTTTTCCATCACCATTTACACCACTACGAATGAGCATATTAACTAATAAATAAAAACAATAATAATCAGACTTGTTCATAAATGAAAGACTTAAATAAGACATTTGTGCTAGTAAGAACCAATTCAACATTTCGAAAAGAGCTCTTATTTCTACTCAAGACAAATAAAATTCAAAAAGGCCTATCAACAATACAAACCATACAACAGATAAAAACTTGCCACCAAAGTAAGGACCAGAAGTAGCACCTGTATTTCTAGCATTTCTCCTTCTGAACTTCTTGTAGTCCAGTTGCTCTTGAGGTTTCACCATTTCATCGCTTTGGTGCCTATGTTTGCGCCTTTGGTCGTGCCCTTCGGCAGATCTCCCAGTTTTTTGAGTGTCTGAGTCCGAATTAAGCATTGACGCAGCCTTCTGGTGGGTGGCTCCAGTCGGGTAGGCTGGATGTTCACTCAATTTTTGCTGGCGCTCCTGTCGACACCTAGTCTGCCGACTCTGGCAGTGCTCTGGAGCGGAGAAGAAGTCGTGCGGCTGAGCACTTTTGCTGCTAGGACTATGGGTGAGGGGTTGAGGAGGCAGGTGGTGGAGGTCGCAAGGGTGGATGCAATGGCAGTTTTTGTCTGGTTCATGATGATGCTGATAGCTGCTAACACTACCCGTAGATGTGGATTGAGGAATGTGGAGGTCTGCAAATGGAGTGGAAATTAGTGTTTTTAGGTTTGTTTAGGAGTGAGAGATGCTTACCTCGGCACTGGAAGGCTGGATGGCCGGCAAAGTCTACCTGAAAATAAGGATTGGTGAGTGTTTTGTTGGTTTCGGCCAAAAAGTTAGTAAAAAAATTGGGTTCAGAATAACCCAGCGTTTGCGGTTTTAAACCAAATATCGACTAAAGGTAGGTCCATGCGTCCAGGATCCACTGCATGCAGCTTTCAGATTCCCTTCTTTCGTCATTTTTTTTATCGCCATGGAGCATCGTAGAACTATCGAATTTTCGCCTTGAACGGAGAATTTCAGCAGACGTCTATTTATTCGGAGCCAAAAACAGACTCATTTAAATAAAGAAACTTATTACTCAAAAAACGCGCAAATTTTAACGATCATTTCAGTTATTTACTTACTGGGGATGGAACGTCTTTAGGAACCCGTCTATTAGAGAGGGCCCGTCTATTAGAGAGAATAAGGTATGTTGTAGAGATGATGACGGGACGGGACAATTCCGTCCCGTATAATAATGTTCATATCATAATGTTTTTGGGGTGCACTACGTTTCACCGTCACGATTTTCACCGTCAGCTATTTTCACCGTCAGCTATTTTCACCGTCACGATTTTCACCGTCAGCTATTTTCACCGTAACCGCAATGTTTTGATTTTGGTTATTTGGCTGATTCGTGACTTAATCTTTTCATCCCTCAACCACATACCTGTTCAGACAACAATATGAATAACGATTTCCAAGGCTACGATGAAGCGGAAGATATGTCAGTTTCAGATAGGGAAGATGAAGAATCGGGTCCAAAAAAGGTTCGTCTAGAGCCAGAAGTCAATCTTCAGTGGGTGAATTCTTCTCGCAGTGTAAAAAGCAAGCCAACGTACGAGGGATCACTGTTTTCATTCGATGCTTTGTCCAAGGACAAACAGCTTTCCTTCTACAAGTGTGATCAGTGGATGAGCGGGTGCAAGGTGCGACTACATATCGTTACGGGGACTAAAAAGCTGCGATTTGTCTTGGGATGTCATACAGGTAGTGGTCGTAATAATAATTTTCTATTTTAAACCTTTTCACGCAGGTCATGCCGTTTCTCTCTGGAGACCCCTTAATTCTATGCTGCGCGATGAACAAACAGACCGGATTACGACTTTCACTGATATGGTAGCATTTTACGTTTAAGAAATGGATGAAAGCCATCCTATTCAATTGAAATTTCTAATCAATATCGGGCTGTGATCGAAGGACGACCTTGCCACAACAATCCAAGTGAGAGTAACAACAGCAAACTTCAGAAGCACATACCGTCGCAGCCATCAATGTGGACCTTCCTTATCAAGCTTCGTGAGGCATACCGTGGCGATTTCCTTCTTCTCTATAATGTAATTTGTGCAGCTCTCTATATCTTCAATTCGTTGTGTTCTTTCAGGATTGGGTCAACGGCGTTATCAATGCAAGACGATCTGCAGACGTGGATAGAGATCAGCGAATTCTTCTCCAAGTGAACCGATGGGCAGATGTAGACGCGGAAACATTAAGCAGAAAAGAATGGTCACAAGGAATGGTTGTGTCGATGCAAAATGTTTGATTGTTTATTGAATTGTCATCGGTTTAGTTTCAATAAAGTTATATTGGCACAGATACATTCTGCACAGATATGCTCTACTGTAGCTTAATTTTAGATCAATCATGGTTATAGTGGTTATGAATGAGAAATGAATTATAAAAAATATATGTAAAAATATGAGAAAAGGTGTCAAATTGAGAACCGACCTCTAATTAAACAAGAAAAAAGCGACGGTGAAAATCGTGACGGTGAAACGTAGTGCACCCTGTTTTTGGCCCCCCCCCCTCCCAATTATGTTGAATCGAGCGTCGACTGTATTGACTTATTTTCACCATTAGTAGTTTCAGAGATGGCTATTACCCGATTAAGTATGGATTTGATGTTCAATAGAAGATGGAACAAGATGGATTATGACCCTACATCGTTCGCGGGAGACCAATGGTAGACATTTTTGTCGCTTTTCTTGTTTTATTCGGTTGTCTTTTGTAGGGGCTATTGTGTTGAGCGTTGCGATGCGATGATGGACGATATCAGGGTCACACTTATCCGTGGGCATACTTCTCGAGGGCAGCCATGCGCAATCGAATATGAGATTAAGCTTCCTATCGCGGATGAGCAGTGGATTGTTAAAAAGTTGGCTTTAACTCTTTACTCGAGTTATTTAGTTTATACAATTATTTTTTTACCGGGTTTCCATTCCAAACAACGAATTTGTCAAGGTCGAAGTGGTTTTTCCTGCAGTCTGGAACGTCATTGAAACGAACGTTTTTGTCAATGGCAACGACAGTTTTGAGATTGAGATGGACATATGTGTGGAAGATAGGACTAGACTCTTGTAATTAATTATGTTTCTAGATTCTTAGATCAAAGCAATTGTTTTTAGGGATGGAAGAAATGCTCATTTTTTCTCGGCTACTTCGCGTTTTGCTTCAGGCTGTGTAGTTCTGGTGGATGGAAGGAAGCTCTATGTGGACAAAAAGGTTTCTTAAAATAACTGAATTCCCTTTTTAGTTGGTGACTTGCGAAATGACTTATATTCCTCTAAAAAGTGTAGCCTATAATATTTTAGCTCCTATTAGCGCTTTCTGCCCACTTCAAAACCATGTTTGAGGCTGAATTTCGCAAGAAAGAGCAAGACTATTCCAAGGAGGGAGGTATCACTTTGGGCAAAGTTTATAAACTAGTCAGTTGGACAGTTGCATGGATTAGTTCTGTTTTCTGTAAGATCTTAAATTTTTCCAATATCTAATTCCAACTCTTATTTGTAGCACCGTTCGCGTAAAAATCTTTGAAAAGATTTTGGTTGTCTGTAGCTTAGTAGATGTATATCTAATGCTAGATGAGATTTTGGAAATTTTGCGTGATCTGTTTGAGTGGTTCAAAAGATGGTTCTGGTATGCAGTTAGAAAGGTGATTTTTAATATGTTGACTATTTGACTATATCTGTCATATATGTTGAGTATATCTGCTGTGAATAATAAATTTCAGGCCTTATCAAGCATCAAAGCTTTCGTTATGCGGTTGTTTGGGTTTCCGCAAGATGAAGTCTTCCCATTAAGTGTCAACTTCAACGAATTCATCGAACTGCTTAGTGTGATCCATCCGACTAACCATCCTATTTGTGGTGAGAGCTTTTTTCTTACTCCTATAATTTCATATCTGATGTTTTCTCAGGCTCCAATGTGCAGTGTTTGCTGAAGTTAGCCAAGCAATTCGGTATGCCGAATTTGACCAATCGCTGCAAACAGTTTCTGATGTCTGACATGACCGTAAAGAATCTGAAAAAACTTTTGCTAGCTCAAGAGTACGGTTTCCAGGATTTGCAGGTATCCATTTTTTCGAGTATCTGTCTAGGGCCGGGTCTTTCAAACGTGTACTACTTATTTCAATTTCAGAATCAGTGTGCCAGCCAATATCGTCACATCCGTAGCATCGAAATGTTGGAACAGGAGCTGGAGTATCCATTGTTGAATGAAGGAAGCAGGGCTCTTATCTCAGAAAACATTCGCGGTGCAGCAGTGTAAAATAACCGAATTTGAAGATGTTTGGTTTGTTATGGGTTTTAACCTATTTTACATTTATCGAGATATTTTTCACTTGTTTTAAATAAATGCTTTTTGTTTGAGTTGCTATAGTCGACTCTCGATAACTCGCCACCCCACTCAAGTTTGTTCCCACCTCGGGTCCGACACTTTTTTACCTCAATTTTCGAAAAATTTTGCCTAGCATGATTTGTTATAGTTTTTCGCTAGCTATAACTACTTTTAAGTTTTTTATCTGCAATAAAGTCAACTATTCGCACTTGGTTTGAGAAACTTTATGGGCTCATCAATAACTTTAAAATTTTTGTATTCTAAAAGGCCCTACCACTTTGCTAGTAGCCAAATGAGGGCAGGCAAGTTGAGTATAGTAGCACCAATTAATGCAGGGTGGCTCCTGCCAGATGTCCATCAACTGAACCAGCAGCCACTTCCTGTACCAAGTCTAAAATTTTCTTATTTTGGGTAAAGATTTAACAATTTTATAGATAATTTTTCTAATTTCTTTAAAGTTCTTTGAAGCAACGTTTTTAAATGCTGTTAAGTGATTTTTGACGCTGCTATGATACAATCACTTCAAACTATTCACTTACCCTGTGTCACTGAATTATTTACAGTGTAAATTTTGATGCTTATCGGCTAATACCACATCTTTTTCTTATCTCATCTGAGCCTCAGTATAATATATCAAAACAAGATTTTTTCTGTCTATCTCTAATTTTTTCTGCAATCAGACATCCACATTTTTGTTGCAAAATTCGTGGTAAAGAAACATTTGGACCTCCAGGCATATAGAGCGTCCAAACCACAGGGGTGACCAAGCAAAATTGTGTTTTTGACAATATAAAATTAATTTACATTGTTTTATTTTTCCGGCCGTATCTTGCAAAACTCTTGGTGAAAAACTATTTTAACTGAAAATGCAAAAAAGTACTTTGCAAAGTACGGGCGATAATGAATGAAAACCGAAATCGACCAAGTTTCGTTGCCCACCCTATAGAACTATTTTTCTACCAAATTAATCCGTTCAATCTGCTTGTCCCTTGCTCAACACGACCGTTTATTCCTACTAACTTTTTTGTCCAGCAATAATTCATTGAGTTGAGGCGAACCCCCCATTTTTCATAGTAAACAATTGGGCTGTGTGTTGGTTGTTGAATGCAAAAAGCTAATCGAAAAACTTTAGACATTTTAGAGAAATTTATTGCAAGAAGAGCTTTAGTTTGGTCCTCGGGCCAAAATTCACTAGGGATTTGTTTGAGCTAGCCAACCCCTTCGCTCACTCCCAGCCAAGTTAGTTAAGGACTTATTTGTTCTAAATATTCCAGCACACAACTTGGAAAATGCCCAAACTGCCTTCTCCTCCTCTCTCAACTTGCTTTTTATAGAGAGGAAGAAGACGAAGCAAAAAAGGATGCCATGATACCAGGAAACCAGCAAAAAAGAAGTTAAGGCCGGAACAAACCTGTGGAATAAAAAGCATTTTTATTAATGAAAAATTCGATTTTATAATGGAGAAAAATGTTGAGAGTCAAAAAAGTTTTGGATTTCGGAGCTGGTTAATGATTTTTGCTTTAAAAAGGTTTGTCGGCATAAAGATCTGCGGATAAACATTTGCGGAAGGTCATTTGCGGACGTAACATTTGCGTCTAGATTTTTGCGTACCTACGTTTGCGGACGCACATTTGCAGAAGGGTATATGCGGATCACGAGTGACTTTTGGTCCTACTGACTCTGCGATCGACTTGAATACCACCCCTGGGGGTAGCCGAGAGTTGACTGTGAAGAAGGAAAAAAGCGAATTTAGTATGCTTAGAAAAATACATTATTGAAGAGGTAGTTAGCAAAATCACTTGTTAGCAAAACGATCAATTAGCAAATGTTCGCATAAATTTTCTGTTCATAACAAATTGGCGCATAAATTTTTTTCGTAGCAAATGTCTTCTTATACAGATCGACATTAGCGGCAGGACATTTGCGGAAACGACATTCGCGGAAATAACTTTTGCAGACCTACACTTGCGGAAGAAATGTACGGGAACGATATAAAACCCAAAATATTATAGAGTTACTTACTTACTGAATTTACTATACTTGAAATTTCGTGCATTTAAACTGTATCTACGTATACGTTGAATCGCAAAATATGGAAGCAAAAAGTCACAACAGCATTAAATAAAGACATTGCCTCGGAAAAATTCGCAAAAATGGCCTTGCGGAAAAATGCATTAAAATATTTATACGATATTTACTTTCTTTTGTTGTTGAACTTATAAGAAGTGAAAATAGTATTTTTTTCAAAACTTTCTATACAGTATATGGTTTTTTATGCGTCTCCGCAAAGGTTGCTCCGCAAAGGTTTTTTTCCGCAAATGTCGAGTCCGCAAATGTTGCGGCGCAAAAGTCATTCGGTTAATTTCCATCCGCTTAAGTCGTTCAGCAAATGTCGTTCCGCAGAAGCCTTGCCGCAAATGTAGGTCCGCAATAATGAGTCCGCAATTGTCGTATCCGCAAATTTTTATGCGCAGATCTCGCCATGCCGATCTTGTAGCCCTGAAACTCCTCTTTCATTTGACATATCATTTGTCAAAAAAACTCTACAAAACAGAAAATCACATTGGTTTTAAAAGGTTGTGGTTTGGAAGAGGAATAAGCAAGGCATTAAAATAAATTTTACTAGCTGGCTGCAGTCCGCTTCGCGGACCTGTGTATTTGTTTAGTGTGCTTCAAATGAGTGTGTATATAGAGAGAAATATAATGTGTATCATTGGAGGACTTGGGAGAGAAAGTTATGTACCTTTTTATGCATGATTTACGTATTGGATTGGTTGAACATATCAGATCAATTGTAAAGGTATTTTACGCTTTTCACGGAAGCGCAAATCTCCACATTTATATGAGCATCAAATCTCAAACATAAATAATCACTGTAGTGCACAACCCATCTGTTATCCATTTTCACTCCCTTTTTCTGATGAATCACTCCATTGTCTGGTCTTGCATACAATAGATAACTATCATTGCCGACTGCTGTTTGCTCTCTAAACTCTTTTGGAAATCTCTTGCTACAACTTCTATCACCCTTTTTATCTTCAATTATACAAACACTTTTCATGTCCAATTGACCGCACGGTCCATGCATCATATCTCTTGTCACAGTATTATTTAATCTCGGAAATCTTTTCAGTTCTGGAATCTGTGCTCTCACAACTCCATCAATATCTTCTGCTGTTCTTATCGTTGACTCTATATCAAGTATCAATAATATGTACGCATGTGGCAATCCTCTCTTTTGGAACTCAACAACGTAAGTGTGAGCAATTACTTTTCCAAATATATCTTTTTTCGTGATCTGGTCTAATAAATCTCTTAGGTACAAATTGAACACTCTACATATCAAATCAGGCTCATTCAAAGTACTATTTCCTGGCAACAAATTTCTCGTTATCGCTGGCCAATTTGGATTGCACGTAAATGTTATGAACAAAGACGGCTTTCCATATCTCCTGACCATAGCCATACTATCTTGGTATGCTTGCGCGCAATGTCTTGGTCCTCCTTTAAATGATGACGGTAAAATCACAGTTTTTCCTACTCTCTTTCCTTGTTTATCAGCTGTTGTCTCAACCCAATCTTTTAGCACTTTATAATGTTCAACATTCAGCTCAATCTGATGTGTTCTTATATAATCTAATCTATCTTGTTCAGCTCTCACGTACGCATCAACCAAATACTGCTGGTATAATTTTCCTCCTAATCTCAATGGGCTAAAATCATTTAGAATCTCTGGATTTTTATCCCAAGAATATTTCTCAAAAGAACAACAACATAAAATTCCTAACAATTTTTTGATCCTCAAATTTTTGATCCTCAAATTTCAAATTTCAACATAATTTTTGATAACAATTTTTTAATCACCTAATTTAATCAAATTACAAAAAAATCAAATTTTGAAAAACGTCAAAAAATTACAAAAAGCTTATCAAATGTTGAAAAAACTTCAAAATATTACAAAAAACTTTTCAAATTTTGAAAAAACGCCAAAAAATTACAAAAAACTTTTGAAAATTTTTTGTCTCGAAGGGAAAATTTCAAAAATTTCAAACCAAAGGGTCCCCCAAGGCAAATTTTGGTCAAAAAATACTTTTTCCGAAAATATCGGGACAGAGTCTTATCCTACCTAACTCGGCGAGACAAATCGATTAAAAAAAAACCGCAGCCTCACTTGATAATAAAAATCCTGAGAACTCGCAGCGTTACACACACACAGACTGTCTAAACAACTCTAATACTATATAGGGATTTTTAATTTATATGGGACGGACTCTGCGCCGACCGGTGCTGTAGCGGCAAAGGGACTTCCGCTGCATGACTTGGCATGATTTTTAAAAAATTTGACAGCACCGCTACGGTCAATACCAATGGCTGTACCCCAAAATTTAAGACGAGATTTGTTAATAGGTACATTCCTTAAGAGGACATTTGCTAAGAAAAAAAATTTATCCGCCAATTTGTTATGAACAGAAAATTTATGCGAACATTTGCTAATTGATCGTTTTGCTAACAAGTTATTTTGCTAACTACCTCTTCAATAATGTACTTTTCTAAGCATACTGAATTAGCTCTTTTCCTTCTTCACAGTCAACTCACGGGCACCCCCAGGGGAGGTATTCAGGTCGGTTAGCAGAGTCAGTAAGATCAAAAGTTACTCGTGATCCTACTCGCCTATCTGAAACGGGTTGAGTAGATCACGAATTACTTTGAATCCAAGACTTTACTAACCCACCTGAATACTACCCCAGGGACCAGACTAAGGGTGGCAGATTACTGAGCTGGCGGTTAACTGTGTTGTCAATAACTGTGACTGGTTAACTGTGTTGACTGTATTTCTGTGTTTTTACTATCTAAATCAGCGCATCTCCCGTCCATTGTGACTTATTCCACACAAAAACAATCAATTTCAAAGTTTTATTCAAACGTAACAACCAAAATATCATTAAACAACCGAGAAAAAAATGTGTGAGTTTGCTTTGCTTCTGCGTTCTCCTGCGCTCTTGGTAAAATGCCTCGTCCAGGGCATCGCTGTGCTTGAGAATGGCAGGATCGGCGTAGTTCTTCTCCACGAATCGATGGACGATATTTAAGGCACGCTGAGCTTCTTGTCGTGTGATGTCCGGCTCCAATTGCGTTCCGTATAGTCATATGATCCTCCTTCATCAAATAAGACCTTGATGTATTTTTTACCTTTTGGATTTAAGGAACTAAAGCATGATTTAGATATTAGCGGTAACGTATTGTACAAAACAGCTCTCACCATTTGATGCATGTTGCCTTACACCACTTGCATCTCCATTTCGTAGACAATTTATCATTGACAGAGCACGGATAGTCATTTTTCGCGAGATCGATCATAAGCTTATCGCAGATATATCGATCCTTAAAAAATAATTTGATATATACATAATACAACGGAATCTTTAAACCTTCTCGCCAACGTCAGAAATGTGATTCTCAAGTGGATTTTCACCTTCACCATCATATTCAGATTGGATGATACGGCGATGTTTATTCGACACCAGACTAAGCGGGGATTCCTCTGTATCCACTAAATAATTAAATGCATATACAACCAACACAGCTATAAAAGTTGCTCAGCAGAAATTTCATACTTCTGCGAAGAATCATCTAAATACTCGTGTTCATCACTTTCATCATCGTATTCCAAGTCTTCACCACTGTCATGTGCAAGGTGACATAAACGCAACATTTCCAAGAATGGATCACTGAAAAACTTAAGTTACAATAAATTCTGATAATCTTGAAATCATGCCTATTGCTCAGCACACAATGCTTGATAAATAGGTATTTGGCGAGGTCACCAGGAAGATATAAGAGGTCTTATATGTTTTACTATTCCAGGAAATCATGTTCGAAAGTTGCTAACCGGTGATGGCCCGAAGAGAATTGCAAATGTCGTATGCTTCAGTGAAAAACATGGAGCCTACGAAATACTCCTCACATTGCTTGGGCAGATTCAGTCAATGACAGAAGCGATTTTTTCTTTCGAATGAGCAAATTGCCATGCTTGGTGAATGGACACATACTTTTTTCTTGTGCCTCAGGGTATGATCGTCCATATTTTCCATAGTGACTTATTTACAAAATTTGATTATTCAGGAAAACTTTCCAGATGTTTCCGTGACTCCTAAGTGCCTTTTAAATGAAATGTATTGTTTGACCTCAGTATTGTTTTGGAAGGTGAATCTGAATAAATTTACTTTTGTAACTCTGTGTATTGCTAATTTTCAATGGAAATCTGTTGGATCTTGAGATAATTATCTGATATTCGAGTGATAAAAGAAACAACAATTTAAAAAAGCGCGTAAAACCTGCTATTGAATTCTTGGCGTTTTGTTTAAGTTGAACTACAAGGAAATTGAAATTTTAAAAGGGTGTCGTTAGCAAAAGAAGAATTAGTGAAAATAAATTTTCATAAATTTTCTTTTCATAACAAATTGGCGCATAATTTTTTTTCTTAACAAAAGAACCTCTTAAAAAAATGTACCTATTAACAAATTTCTTCTTAAATTTTGGCGTACAGCCATACCAATATTTCATTGTGTTTTTATTGGTTTACGAAGTCTCAGGTTTGAGTCCGCCCAGCAAAGTGTCGAGTTTTTATTATTTTATTTTGACAACGACGGAAATGGACAAGTCCCTGAGTTTGTAGAAAAAGTCACAATCCCGCTTTCGATTTTAGTGAAAAGCATGAAAAGTTCTAACTACGAATTCTCACTAATCCCGCTCGACCTGAATTTTGAACAATGTCCCGTCCAAGAGTTTCGCTATAAAAAGTCTTGCTCCCGGCATTAATCATGGCTGTGCCGAAAAGTTTCGTCCTTAAGTTCCATCAAGTCTTTGTATCCCGCTTTTTGACTTCCACCACCGTGTATAATTTTTTTCTTTTATAGGCAAGTCTCAATATAATGACACCCTCAACAATTTCGATTCCCCATCACGCCCGACCCTTTTTTACCTATATTTTTCACATTTTTGCCATTTGAATTCTATAGGTTTGCCGGTAGTACCCCACAGTCTCAATATAGCGACATCTTGTTTTTCAAAATACAGTGTCGTTACATCGAGACTGCGGGAATTTGAAAAAAAGATCGCCAAAAATGGAATCTATGCGATTTCTTAGACTAGACTGACTAAAGAAAACTGGCAAAAATATTGAAAAAGGGAGTTAAAAAAGTGTAGGACCCAGTGGGGCATCAAACTTGAGGGTGTCGCTAAATCATGATTCACCTATAATTTTGAAGGTAAAACATCAAAGTCCACCCACCTTGCAGTCTAAGCAGGTGCCGTTGGGGGAGAAAGGTCTGGTAGCAGATGAGGAATCCACAGCCAACATGCAGTCGAACCGCTGGAGTGTTCTGTCAAAGGCTTTGTAGGCACGGTCCAATTGTTGCAGAGAGTTGCCGATCCTTCCAAAACAGGCCAAACACTGGCTGGACTGAGGTGCCCCCAGCACACAATCCCTGCCTTGTGGTTTGAGCTGTTCAGTTTGCGACAGTAGATCCACCTCTGATTTGATATACCTCCACTCCAGGCGGAACAGTTCAGCAAGGCGCACATTAGAAAGCTCTGAGGTGCAGTCGCGGGAGAACAGCGACAGGTCCCGCATCAGCCGAAGACGAGCCCAGCGGCCTCTAGCACACAGGTCAGCTGGAGTATTGGAGTTCCAGATGTGGCACTAAAATTGGGAATTTGTAGATTTGTTTACAAAATATTGAACCGTTAGATGAGCTCAGTCATTTTAAATCGTTTCTGTCGGACTTTTTGATATTAAATCTTATATTTTTTGGTCAGTGCATAAATGAAATTTCTAAAATTTCGAAATTCTGAATTTTTCGCCTTGGTTCCCTGTACAGTCCATTTTCGATTTAATGTATCTCGCGGGGACCTGGAAAATATACACTAAATCGAGAGTTACACTAAATCGAAGGTTTCCGAAGAAATCAGTCAATAGCATACACTAAATCGAGTGTTATTGCCTTGATTACTTAAAATGACCCGAAAATCCAACCAAAAGCATCTTTTATTCAACAATCAATAATAAAGGTACTACAGCTAGCTCTCGGTTCACTCTCGTTGGTTCACTTTAAATATAAAGAAACCGCGCTTTTTCACGGTTTCCGACTGAAAAAAGCATACTCTCAACATAGTGCAACTGACACATTTTTGTACAATAAATGTTTTGAGATACAGTCAACTTTCGCTATGCAGTAAGCTTTCGCCATACAGATAACTCTTGCTATATAGTCAACTATCGCTAACTATCGAGATATTTGATAGGGCTAAAGTAATTACAGGCTGCTTCTTTGGTGTATTCAGTGATTAATTTATAAAAAACAAACAGGCATACATTTTACAAACAGCCATCTGAATGAAATTAGAAAAAACACTAAATCGAGAGTCTTATCTTTTGTTGGGACCTAGTTTCATATTACAGTCGACTCTCGACTCTTTAATGAAATCCTAAAAGTTTCTTTGGGGGGACACCCATTTTTAAGGCAATTTTAGTCTAATTTTTGCATCTTTATTTATATATTTCGGTGAAAAATTATGGCTGCTGTTTCCGCTCATTTAGTAAAATTGCGTCTGGCAAAATCAGAGTATGATCCACCTGCGTTGCAACAGTTAACTGGAACAAATTCAAACAAGACTGAATCAAAAGTAAGTATGGAGCTGCTGAGTCCTTCTTCACATCGTGCATCAATGAGTATATATGGAAGAAAGAATTTAACGACAATCGTATGTTCGAATTGTGGAAATTGATTGGACAGTTGTTTTTGTGTACCTGATGATGTGCTTGTTGCAGTTGATAAAATGTTTTGTTGACTAAAATTGCCTCAAAAATGGGTGTCCCCCCAAACCAGAACAGGTCCAAAAGTTCGTTCCGCATAAAGTCTGACATTGCCAGTCGTCTTCGATATTTTGAACTAGTCTAGCCAAAGACGACTACAGTCGAACCTCGTTATAACATACCCCTCGATATAACGTACCCCTAGGGTCAGTCTCAAGGGGGTATGTTATAACGAGATTTGACTGTAGCAGAAGCCTTCAAAAATCGAGGTAAAAAATGTGTCGTAAATAAAGAGGCGACTGTGGCATCTTTCTTTGAATTTTTATGTTTATTATTTTTTAATTTGTTGCATTATAGTATAGCTCAGGATCTCAGCTTTCTAACGAGCTATTAAAGCTCAACGAAGAATTTCAGAAATGTATAGATTTAGGCGTTTGAAAATAAATAAGTGTTATTTTGTCTCAACTACTAAATCTTTATATTTTTTAAATTCTTCACCGGAGTTTGTTAGCTCGTTAGAAAGCTGAGATCCTGGGCTACACGATAATGAAAAAAAATTATAAAAAATAAACAGAAAATTTCCAGCATAAAATTAGGGGACCTTTTTTTACAAATTAGCGGACAGAATTAAATATTACCCTATAAAATGCAAACTTTCTAAATCTAAATTTGAAAATGTTTTCTCACTGCAGAGTTTTGCAGCATTTTTTCGGACTACAGAGGGACTCCAAATTAGAGCAACATATTGCCCTAATTAAAAAATCAATTGCAATAGCTGTAATCCCGCGTGTTGGCCCACCTTAATTCTCACCTGCTCCTGAGGCGTTTTGCGTTGATGCCTCAGCAGTGGGTTGTCCACCTGACTGGAAGAGGTAGAATCCAGCGAAACATGCTCCTCTTCCAAATACACATCTTTATCAGTAGAAGTAGTAGAAGACTGAGTGGTAGAACTGATAGTAGTAGTAGAAGATAAGCTCCTAGTCGAACAAATACAACAGGCAAATACAAATAGTGATAGTAGGTGGAAGGTAGCTAGCAGCCTGAGCCATCCTCTGCCAAACACCACCTTCCTCCTGCCAATGACCCCATCCCTCTTGCGCCTCCTCTCACATTCAACACATTCACAATCAGTGGAGGGCAACTGCAAGTAGGGCAGGTCAGCTCCCATGGCCTTCTTCTCCTGCAACCAGCCATAAGGGCACCGGCGACGGCCCCGACCTGCAAGTAGATTTTTTTATTGTAAGATGACTTCGTTCAGGAAGTTGGTTGGGAGCCATTCCAGAGATTAGTAATAGAAAGCCTTATTTAAAATTATTATTCAGGTCTTTTAGATTTTTTTCAAAAAAAGACATTTAGGTAAAAAGGACATTTTGACCACTTTAAAAGAAAAGGTCATTTTATCTAGTGCTTATTGCCATTTTTAAAGTGAAAAAAAGATTTTGACTAAAATTTTAAAAATTAAAAAGGACTTGGGGCCCAAAAAAGGGACAATTTTTTTTTAATAGGACGTCTAACAAGGAAACTTCGCGAACTGTAAAATTGAATTAGCAAAATCTGTCAATCCTATCTGATAGAGAATAGTCGATTTACTTATCTTAGCCGAAAGGATTTTTCCCATAAGACAGAAAAATTGTGAGTTTTCAGCAAGAGGAACATGCAAAAATGCCTTGGTCCCCCCTTTGGTTATGAAAAAAATTATTTTTTTGCAGGGTATTTCACGAATTTTGAAACTTTTGTTTTGGCCATAACTTTTTCTAGATAGCGTTTTTTGAAAAATGGTTTTCACAGATCGACTCAATTTGCGATGACAATTTTTTGGTTTATAATGTCAAAAAAGAGATTTTAAACTGGTACTTCCGGTAGTTTGGGCCCTTGTCTGTGGGTGGTCTTTGGATAGGCATGGCATTTTTGCATGTTTCTTTTACTCAAAACTCTCAATTTTTTGACTTATGGGAAAAATTATTTCGGCTAGAATAAGTAAATCGACTATGCTCTACCAGATAGGATTAACAGATTTTGCTAATTCAATTTTACAGTTCGCGGGGTTTCCTTGTAAGAGCCCTGTTATTAGTTCCTTTTTTAAAATACAGTGAAACCTTAATTTAACGACCCCCGCCTCATGTTCGTTCCCGCCTAGGGTCCGACATTTTCACCTCGATTTTTGAAGGCTTTTCCCAGTTGTCTTTAAAAATCGAAGGACTGCGATTTAGCCGATTTTTTTTGTGAATCATAACAGTTTTGCCGAAATTCTAATTAGTTCTGTAGCAGAACTATCGTCATTTACAAAAACGATCGGCTAAATTGCAATCTTTGCGATATTTCTGACTAGTCTGACGAATCATAAATAACAAAATACTTCAAAGATTGAGGTAAAAAAAGTAACGCACCCTAAGCAAAAAGAAACTTTAGGTGGTGTACGTTAAATCAAGAGTCGACTGTATTCGAAATTTTCAAATATTTGAGTCGATATTCAAAAAAGTCGAATATCGACTCGAATAATATGCAGTCCTAAATATCGCGAAAATTCCGATTTCGGTGATTGTTTTTCCTTTAAAAAACTATTTAAAAAAAACTAAGGGCCGTCAAATCAAGGTGCGACTATACCATGAACTTTCACTAAATGAGACAAATAGCTTACCACCACCTCCACCGCCGCCGGCGCAGCTTTTGTTGGCGGTGAAGTATGCTGTGTTGGTCTGCTGCGGAGCACTGCTGGTTGTTCGATGCACTGGTGCTATGGATGACTGCTTGGAAGTGGGAAGGAGATGCCGGCAAGTTTGGATTGTCTTCCTGTGAGGCTGTCGCCAATCTGGCCTTTGATGGCAGAGGTAGGTGGAGCGGGGAGTAGAATGGCAGCTAAAGCTGGAATACTGCTAGTAAGACAGGTTTTAGAGTGACTTAGAAGTATCAGTTGGATTAAATTTCAACTCATGAAGTTTTTCAATAAGCACCACTTCATTTAAAACTTTTAGTTTTACTTCTGCCAGCTTCTGTTTGCAGAGATTTTAAAAAAATGCCTTCCCGATGTTGATGTTTGCTGGAGTGAGTGGCCGCTGAAAAAAATAAAGCTGCTTGTAGTCATTTTGTGATCTCAAACAATAATGGTTGTCAAAATTGAAAAATGCGTCTAATAAATTGTTCTGGTTCTACCGGAGAATCCGGTAGAACCGGTCCTTGGTCCCCCCTGTTGTTTTTTTTGCGATAGGGTAGGTTTTAGACAATCCAAAACAATAACAGGGAAGCAGGGCAAAAAGAAAAGCGGGGACCAAGGAAAAAAAAACAACAGGGGGGACCAAGGCAAAAATGGGACCGGATTCTCCGGTAGCACCATTGTTCTTTTAAAAAAAAATTGTATTTTTTTCAGGACTCTGAATCGTTTTTATTTTTAAAATTTTTGTCAAAATATTTTTTCGTTTTAAAATGGCAATAGACATTTTAGCCATTTATGACATAGACATTTATGGCAATAGAATTGTTCGATGCACTGGTGCTATGGATGACTGCTTGGAAGTGGGAAGGAGATGCCGAGGAGATGGACACTAAATAAAATGGCTTTTTATTTAACCCTAAGACTACGGCAAGGTTTTTTTACAGTATACATCCGGCACCCCCAAAAGTTCGATACCGCCTTGGGTCCGAAACTTTTAGCTCAATTTTCGAAGTCTTTTGAAAAATGTGATTCGCCTGCCCAGTCCAAAATATCTCAAGGATTCTGATTTTGCCGGTCGTTTTTCTTAAATCCTAAAATTTTGGCAAAATGACTGGTAAACCTTCTGGTAAACCGGCACCCTTTTTTTGAAATGGGTGCCGGATAACCGAGGTTTACGGTTCATTTTGGCATAATAAAATGATTTTGGAAAAACGACCGGCAAAGTCAGAATCCTTGAGATATTTCGTACAAAAAGTTGAGTTAAAAAAGTCGGACCCAAGGCGGTAACGAGGGGTGCCGGATAAACGAGGTTTGACTGTAGCAAACTTTGTGTTTTTTTCTCAATAAACTGCAGAACAATCACCGTTTTTGATATTTATCTAATATATCAATTTTTTGTGCTCTTTCTGTCTGTGTATTCAGATTTTTATTTTTTACACAAAGACTCACTTGAAAAGACCCACTTAGCAGTTTAAGGGGTAAAAATTGTTCAAATGTACTTTTTTGAAAATTTTCATTCCCATGCCAGGTCTAATATTTTTTGACCTAACAAACTCAAATAAAAAAAAACAAAAGTAAATAAATAAATAAATAAAACTATGTTGATCATGGAGCAGTTTAGACCAAAAGATTTAGGGAAAACTTTGAGGTTGTTTGCAAAGCATTTTAAGTATTTTGAAAGACAGGCCAATTAACTAAAATACCGGTCGATATGCTAAACTGGGGGGGTAAGCCGAAAAGTTTGGGAATTTCACTATTTTCAGTAGTTTTTTTATCTGCAGCCTTTTTATATTGGTTTAATGAATATATTTGTGTTTTTTACCGTAAATATTCCAGATATCTTAACCCCTTTCATCGATTGGAAATTGGACATCGATGGAGAAAGTAGCCATCCATAGGATTAGTCAAAAAAATCGCCCCATTTTTGAAAAATTTGCGTAGCTAGCTGCTTGCAACATCGATTTCCAATCGATGACAGAGTTAAGATATCTGGCAGCTAAAATTTGCTAAAAATTTGATCAGAAAAACAGCCACTTTTCACTACAAACAACGACAAAAATTAAATGCGGCCACAGATTTCGTCCGTCAACCATCCGTGTTTTTTGGGCTCAATGTGTAATCTCACATATTTTTTGCAGGATCACTAAGAAGCTCACTGAGAATGAGGTTTTCGCAAGATATTTTAGACAATTCTTCAAGAAGCGCGCCTATGCGCGACATGGAAAATAACGCGGCGGGCTAGAATTTGTTTCCATTTTGAATTTTCATTTTTTAAGAGCATTCTAGCTGATCCGTCGTCAATATAAGATTTCATACAAAACTAGTAAAAAAAATTTACGGTTTCGCGCACGGACACCCATTCAATTAGATTCTAAGAAATAGATGAATTGGCAACTTTATTACAATTGCTACAAAACTCATTGCACACTTTTGTAAAGTTGGGACCAAAAAGGTTTAATAGGATTGCAGAGTTACGTTTGTTTTTATAAAAAGGCGAAATTAACAAGTTGAAAAAACTAATTCTGAAATTTAGAAATCCAATACAGTCAAAACTCTGTACAGAGTAATTCAAGAGACCGGCCAAAGAGTCACGTTATATAGAGTTACGTTGTATGCAGTTTTGACTGTAACACTTGAATATTACCAAATTTTATGCAAAACATATACCAAAACACAATCTAAACCTCAAACCATCTCCTCTTAAACCTGCATTCCGAAATCACAACTACCGAAAAGTATTGTGCATATCGATTGAATGCAACAGTGGTAGTGACACTAAGCCATCCAGCAAAAAAAAGTAGAACTATATGCTAGTGGATAAATAGAAGACGACGACGACGACAGCAAAAGAAGGCAAAAATTAAAAAAAGGCAAGGAAAAGCAAATTTAGGGAGGAGGGGGAGCTGCACTGGCAAAAGGAAGGCCCAAATCAGTGGGCTCCACTAATGGGGGCGCCTAAAGCAGCCAAAGGCAAACTCCAAAGTAAACCCCGCAGCCGAAAACTTTGTGGCCAAAACCCTGCTCACTTTCCTCAGCCCGAAAAAGACAAGACAGGCAGAATACTCGAAAAGAAGAAGCAGCAGATAGAAAAAGATTCATCCAAATTCAGCAACCGAAAAATATTGAATCTTAGAAGGGGCAACTCCTTTCGAGACAAAAAATGGAAAAAGGGCAGAGAAAGAGTGCTTTTGACTTGTAGACAGCCAGCTTTTAGAGCCCCTAGCTTGGATGGCCGCCAGTCAATAATATATATACAGCTGGAGCAGGGCAGGGGACTCCACTTTATAATTCTTCTTGTGGGGATTCGCGTGTCTTTCCCCACTCCCTCAAGTTGTTTTTGGAAGGGACAGGCACGCATATTTAACTGGGCAGTCGGCCAGTGTGCAGCAAAATCATTGAGGAGCTAGCTGGCTGACTGCTAGGTTCTAGCAGCAATTAAAGGCCTTTTTGCTGCTGCTTGGAGACTTGCTTGGAGTGAGCAGGAGACTAGCTGCGGGTCTGGATGGCTGTTAGATGAGAGAGAGGCTTAAACAACTTGCAACCAAATTACGTTCCATTATTTTGTGGTGTGTGTTTAATGGAGGGGGTGTGTGTCTGCCAAGATTTGAGATATGGTTTCACCAATTCGTGTTCGTCACGTGTGCATGTGGTGATCCAGCAAAAACAACTGCATACAGTCAACTCTCAATTTAAAGTAAAAGTCGAGGAAAAAGAATGACTCATTATGGGAATCGGACCCACGACCAACTTTCACCGGCTTCCGCTGCTCTACGGCCTTTCAAAATATCCTAAAAGGTGCATTTCGGATTTTTAGGCGTGTTTGAATGGCGCAAAGCTTTCCGTCACACAATTTTACATAGCGGATAAGGCCAGTGTTTCCGAAAATAACGCTTAACACTTTGCATTTAACACATAACTTTCGGATCTCCATTAGAGCCACTTTTTTCATATATTTTGTTTGCTTATCTCAGATGTTTTTACACTGTTTTGTAGCTGAGATTTTTCTCTATCGATTGAGTGGTTGAACGTCTTGGATGAAAATAATTTTTGAGGAAATAACACCAAGTGTTAAAAAAAACCCAAGTGTAGGTGTATGGATAAGGCGGATACTGGATAAGGCGACTTTTCTTGAAGTCACGAGTTCGACCCCACCTACCGACACCTTTAGTTTTTTGCAAATTTTGGTTCTTTTCCGTTATCGACAGGCCACTTTATTTTTTCTCCATATACAATTTCTGCTACTTTTTCTACTTACACATGTTTATTAAAAGAATAACCACACAGAAGAATCAGCGAGGAATATTACTCTGAAACTCTGTTTGAAATGAAGTGGCCTGTCGATAACGGAGAAGAACCCAAATTTTTTATTATTAACCCGTTCTACGTAGAATTGAAAAGTGGACGTAGGTCATGAATTTCGGATTTTCAAGTTTTTTTTTTGAAAATTTGAGTATAGGTCAGACGAAAATCCAGACTTCAGGTCAGATACAAGGCAAAAAGTCATCTGAAACTTTAATCGTATCGAAAATAGCGAAAATCGTATTCTCAGTAACGAGTCATGTATAAAAATGTAGCCCTGGATCTCCTCTAAATTATATGAGATGATCTTTGCTGGATCGAGCACGTGTGAAAACTAGAAACCATTTGGGTTTGGAACTCATTTTTACCCATTTTACTCATTTTAATTTCCCGCAAAAATTTGATTGAAGCTCGAAATGTTTCGAAAGGCCGTGCCATTGATCAGGGACTGGCCAGTTATCTCCTTTTTTTTTAAATGGGCAATTTGCCACATTTTTTCTGGAACTGATGCTCCCCCTCTCGAGGTCAACTTTTTTTCCAAAAAACCTTTTCTTCTTAAAACACACGTTTGAAGTGATTTTTTCACAGAAACACTATGGAATTTGAATTACCAAACTAAAAGCCTTGATTAAATAAATTTAAAAATATTTTCGCCCAGTTCCAGTAGTCAAAACAAGGTGGAATACCCATATAAAAGATGGTTTACCAGAATGAAAAATGTCAATTTTTTTAGTAAAAGTTTTTTTTGAAAATCCCATTTTGTGGTATGAAAATGAGCTCGAATTCACTTTTAAATTTGTTTAGCGTATAATAATTTATACACAGCTAAAACCCATGAAACTTGATAAGCGCAGAAATTTGCGAAATTTGAATTCGCGCAGGACCACTCTAACTTGGTCAATAATGTTTTCTTATTATTTTTTGTGTGCATTTTAAATTTGAATTTTATGTGTCAGTCAAAATAGAACGCATTGCTGCAATAAACAGCTGTAAAGCGACAGAAGTTGCCTAACTCGTCCTTTCTAGCATTGTAAAGCAACGTTGGGCTCGACTAGTGGATGGATCAAAATTTATAAAAAAATTTAAATGAAAAACATTTCGAAAAAAATTATTGACAAAATCAGATTGGAATTCAAATTTCGTAAATTGATGTGCTCATCAAGTTCCATGGTTCTTTAATTAATCTAGAAAAAAAACTGTGAAAAAAATTGGCTCTATATGCGTTAGCGGGTTTAGAAAAAAACATGCCTTGGTCTCCTCCGTTGTTTTCAGAAACATTTTTTTCAAAAGTATCAAAAAGTGTTTTTAATCATTTATTAAATTTTTATTATTTATTCATTTTTAATTTAACTTATTTTTGATTTGCGTATTTAATAACAGAAAATTTTTTGAAACGAAAAGTATTAGCACCGAACACGTACCGCTTTTTTAAAATTTGTAATTAAATTTTTTTAAATGCTGTAAATGTACTTTTAACCCATTTTTGGCCGAATTTCTCCAAAAATCTCTATTTTAATAGTTCAAGTCCACACCCGATTTTTGTAATTGGAATTCAGTTAACGTTACACTATTTTTGTAGCAAAACTTATAATCTTTGAAATAAAATTTAAAAGTTTAGCATGTCCTTTCTCATTTTTCGAAAATAGTGAGACTTTTTATCAAGTCAGCAAATTTTTAATACCCCGAAATTCCTCCTTTTTCGAATTTCTCTTAAGCCAAACTTGAATTTTTAAATATCGCCTTTTAACAAAAAATATCCTATTTTGCAGTTTATCACCGTATATTCTCTATTAATTGCCCCGGCCTTTATTTTTCAACCCTAAAAAAGTCGGAAAAAATTTGGGTTGATTTTCAGATTTTTGGGTGCTCAACCAAAATTTGAAAAGTGGAGTTAGGTAAACTCGTTCTAACTAAGAAAACACAAAAACAGATTCGCAAAATTATTTTTCTGGGCTGAGATATAGGTCATTGACAGCGTGCCTTTATTAGAAAGGGGCATTTAATAGAGAATATACGGTAACTGCACTTTCAGAAAAAAATCGTAAATGTTTGTTACTGCTATGATTTTGACTTAAAACTGCCCTTTAATTCAACAAAGAATTCTACTTATTTTAAGTTTTGTCTTATTCAAACTCCAAGACAGCGTATCTCAAATTTCAATTGGTGACTAATTTAGCATCTTTTATTAGTTTGCAGTGAATATCATCAACAATAAAATAAAGAAATATATTTTGTACCGACCGAAATTGCATTTTTCAAGAATAAGGCATAAATTTGACGTACCCTTTTTAACTCTGCAAATTTTTTGGTTGCATCTTTATTGCACTTATTGTTTTGTGTCAAAATTAAGCAAATTTACTCTCAGTTTGTAGCTTAGATATTAAATGTGGTCACGAGAACTAAACATTAAAAAAAAGGTGAAAATAAGCCCACAACAATGTTTTAAAGCGAAAAAAAAATTAAATTTTGGAAAAAAAACAGGGGAGTAAGGTATTTCATGTACCTTTTGGAACACATGCGCATTAATCAGTTAAAGCAGCCAAATCTGGTGTATTGTAGAATAAAACTTGAACACGTCAAGCTCAAAAGTGCGTGTAAATGCAATAGACAATACTTTTTCCGTATGAATTAATTTTCATGCAATAAGACAAACAAGCAATTTGTTTCGATGCCTCTTACAATGTTAGTGTTTGTGAATATTTTTGTCTAGTTGCATCAAATTTTGCGGATTTTGATGCAGTAGAGTCTCAATCTAATGTTATTCCTCGCACTAACCATTCCATTGATTTTTTTAGTAAATCCACATAGATAACTCTATATCAAGACAATTCCGTACAATTCTGTTGTTCAACAATTGTTGTAATGGTCAAAATAGTAGGTAGCGAACCCACTAAGTTCTTATGGTGTGAGAATTTGACACAAAATTTTTATTTTTGTTTCTTAAATATTTCTTTTACAAACTTGCTCTATTCAAATGTTTCCGCGGTTAAAATAATTTCAGGACTTTATGAAAAATTTTTGAATTTTTCACCATGATACCGGTATCATGGTTTTCGTTTTATCAAGATTTCACCTAGAATCACCAACCCGACGCATAACTTTATTGACATAAGCAACAACACCAAACAAATGAAACACCAATAATATAACAACAACTCTATTCTTCCATGGCTTCATCAGCAATGGAAAAGACACGCCTCTATGGGCCTGGACGGCCTAATGCTGACGATGCACTGAGGCAACTGGTGGACGAAGTGGAAGAACGCCTGGCCTGCCTTACGCTATTCGACGATGATGAAGAAGAATCGAGCTTCGAGGATGAAGCCATGGAAGAATAGAGTTGTTGTTATATTATTGGTGATTCATTTGTTTGGTGTTGTTGCTTATGTCAATAAAGTTATGCGTCGGGTTGGTGATTCTAGGTGAAATCTTGATAAAAATACGAAAAACCATGATACCGGTATCATGGTGCGGAAAAATTTCAAAAAAAAAATTTTTATAAAGTCCTGAAATTATTCTTTACCGCGGGGAGCATTTGCATAGAGCAAGTTTGTAAAAGGAAATATTAAAGAAAGTAAAAAAATAAAAATTTTAGAGACTCGCGAAGTTGGGCATTTTGTGTCAAATTTCCCCCCCTAAAGTCTTACCCCCCTTAAAGCCCTACACCTACATTAACACCGAAACTAAACATACTCTACACCTACACTTAAAATGAACCGTACACCTAAACTTGAAATGAAATATACCCTACACCTACTTTTTGGCGTACTGTACGATAACAGTACGCCAAGTATTACCGTATTTCCTCTAATAGAGCCCCGGGGCTTTATTTTTTGGATGCCCGAAAATCGGAAAATTTGGAATTCGATCTCGAGATTTTTGGGTGCTCAACTAAAATCTGAAAAGGGCACTCGGTAGAGCTCGTGGGAGTTAAGAAAACGCGTAAAACAACTTTGCAAAAATTGACTCTGGGCTGAGAGATAGGTCCTCAAAGTTAGGGGCTCTATTAGGGGGCTCTATTAGAGGAAATACGGTAAGCAATTGTTTGCCGTAATTTCGAAAAATCGAATGGTAGATCAATACGTTTGTTATTATGTCGTAGTTAGTATGATTTTACGTTACGTAATGCATCATCTCATTCATGATTATTTCTTATTACATTTTATTGCGGCTAATCATTTAGTTTTAATTATCGCAAAGCCAATGAAGAGCCAAAGGCAGAACTATCCGCAAAGAAACCGCCGAAGGGAATCGCTGAAGCAGTGGACGCAAATCGAAGGTGCGTTTTTTCTTTTTTACGTATAGTACTTTATGTGTTTTATGTGGGTAGTATTTTTACGTTACGTAATATGCTTTTTACGTACGTTTTTTGAGTTTAATTTTATTATGTTGATGTAATTATATATTTTCAGGTAAAGAATACTATCTATGAAGAAGGAATGTGCCATCACCGAAGAAGATTGCCATCGCTACAAAAGAAGTGTGCCATCAATGAAGAATGCCGAAATCTCATTTAAAATTCTCATTCGTTCTTATTTGTACTGAATAAACGTTTTATGTACATACTTCGGGAGAAAGATCTCCCGAAGTATGATTTGTGTTGTATCCTTTTAGTTTTTTCAATCTTTTTAAACATAGTTGGTTGGCAGTACAGTCGGACGAACGAACCCCCTCGGCAACTTACTCTCTCTATAACGAACCAATTTTTTTTGGTTGGTTTTGCATTAAATTAGGTATAATTGACGCTCTGTATAACGAACGCTCTTCATAACAAACTCTCCCTATAACGAACAACTAAACCGTTCTCGACCTAATGAATTAGCGCTCTCTATAACGAACTATCAAAAATTGTGAACGAAAAATAAAATTTTTATTATCTTTATATTCCGGAAATGGAAGTGGGAATCGTCGATGTAGAACGGCCAGTCACTACTCGGGATGCACTTGACGCCTTCAAGATCTTCCAGCGCTACATGGAATCACACGAGGTCGATCTGGCGATACTTCAAATGTGCGACAAATTGGATGATTTCCTGGCCAAAGAACGCTTACAGAATATGAAACAGAAAAAAATAACGAACTTTTTCCGTCCAACTTACGTCTTCCAACATCCTTGAACACCCGATTAACGAAAACCTCTCATTAACGAACTCTGAAAAATATGTTTTCGGTTTACAACCCGGTTTACCCTGGCATCAAGGAATCTCTTCTTAACAAAACCTCCCAATAACGTTTCTCTGCGACCGACCCCTTGGATTTCGTTATTCGGAGGTTCGACTGTACACTTTTTTGGTGAAAACTCTCTTTAACGAACTTTTAACAAATTTTTGGTTACCAGCGCTCTCTATAACAAACGCTCTGTGTAACGAACTGCTGAGGCCGGTTCCTAGAAGTTCGTTATGGAAAGCGTCGACTGTATTATTTAAATACGTATAAGTTTTACACTAACAGATACAGATAAGTAGCCGTAGACCTAAAAATGAAAAATAAAGTTAAAAACATTGTATGGAATGAAGTTCTACTTTCAAAAGAAGTGTAAAATATACTTGCTTGCTGCCAAGAAGCTGCCGTTGTCAAAGAAGTATGCTGCCATCGCCGAAGAAGACCGCTGCCATCGCCGAAGAACTCTGCTGTCGCTGAAGAAGTCTGCCGTCACCAGAATCGAAGAAGAAAAGAACACCGCAAATGCAAATCTTTTCAAGTCTCACATTTTGTCATTTGTTGTTTTGTTTGTTAAATAAATAAAATTTGTCGAAATTTTCATCTACATATAGTATTTTTGTCGGCTTCTCCGTCATCATTTTAAATGTCCGTCACCAATTTTAACCCACTTCCCGATTGTATAATATTTTGTTATCATCATATCTAAGGGTAAATCAATCGCTGAGACCGCTAATGCTATCAGAATTGACATGTGATGCTTAAAATTTTGAGTTTTGCCAGAAAAGTGGGAAACCAGGTATGCTCAAGGGCCTCGAACCTGTGACCCCAAATTTTTTTTTCATTTTTAGTTTATTTTGGTGCCTGTTAAGGCGCCTGTTCGGCTTGTTCTAATTTATTTTTGAAACAAAAATAATTGTGTTTTAACGATTAAAGTTTTTGTCATTGAAAAAATGTTTTAACAATTTGCAAATCAAAAAAAGATAGAACACTTCGTTCCTTATCGTAACTCAGAATTATTTTATGGCGCAGTTAGGCGCCAGTTTTTCTAGTTTTCAATACTGTACTATCTGAACAAACACTACATTGTCTTTTTTACTGTATCTTTGTATTTTTTCAGAAACATATCGGAGTCTTCTCCTCTATCAACTAGCAAGCAAGATCGAGTAAGAAATGAAAAATATGGCACAACATTGACCTGCGACATTTGGACAGATAAGATCTTGAAGCATGCTTACCTAGGTAAATTATTGTATCCTTTAATGCCGAACGCATATCAATTTTAAACGTAACTCTTCATGTTTGTGATAAGAATGGAATATTGCGCCGCCTATTTCTCGGCCTGCGAATTAAATGGGACACATACTGGAATTGCAATTCGTCGTGAAGTTAACAAGATGCTGGTTGACTATGGACTGTCAATAAAGGACGTCTTCAAAGTATTTACGGATGGTGCTAGCAATATCGCAAATGAGTTTCGAGATGTATGCTCGGGTAAAATAATATTTGTGTGTTCTGGAATCGTTTCAAACTTGGAGTTTTAGTCGAAATCATGATTCAGTGCCTTGAATTAAAGAATGAAGAAGAAATGGAGGAACCAGAAGAGGTGAACACAAGCTGCAGAACTGCTGAGTTGTCCATTGAGTAAAAAATTTTTTCTGTGCGCGTGTCAAAATCTGAATTTGGGCATTT
>JAMRYI010000865.1:0-65372 GCA_029231635.1 Ditylenchus weischeri | reverse complement strand
TGATTTGGAATGGGCATAACGGAATTTTGCAACAAAATCTTGGATGTAGTGTCATATAACCCACCCCTCAATAATTTTAAAGGGTGTCAAAACTCACTATTTTCAAAAAAGTTATACGAAAGTATTTAGCAAGTAATGGCCAGGATATGCCCATACCTGCCACGGGCGCCGGCGCCAGGTAAATTTCACCACTTTTGGGCGCCGGCGGCTAGGTTGACAGCGGCGCCGATTTTAGAGACTTAGAGCCCAGATCTGACAACCTTTTTTTTACGATTAAAATAGTTTCTATTTGCATTTTTTTGTTTCAGTGAACCTAAGGTAAACTTCATAGTGAATCTGACGCCGGGCGCCGGCGCCGATTTTTCCGAGCGTGCAGGCATGGCTATGCCTACTGGCTGAAGCCTTAAAATGATTAAGAAGAGGTAATATGACTAGAGACAGAAATTTTCGTTTTGCGATTATGCGATTGAGATTACCGTATTATCTCTAATAAGCGCCCCTCTCTAATAAGCGCCCTCCCTCTACTTCGAGGGTCTGTATCTCAGGGCAGAGTAAATATTTTGCAGAGCTGTCTTTGCATTTTTCTTAACTCCACGAGCCCTACCGATTCCGCTTTTGGATTTTGATTGTGCACCCAAAATATTGAGATCTACCAAAATTTTCCGATTTTCGGAGGGTTGAAAAATAAGCGCCCCGGGGCGCAGTAGAATAATACGGTATTTCAACAGGACCAAGTGCGATTAATCGCTGCGATTATTGAAATTTTTTGCTCAAACAGTTACTTATTCCACGTCAATTTTAATAACAAATATAATACATAAAATTTAAAGAAATGGCCCGGCTTCTTCACCTTCGAGTGCAATTTTCCAGATAGAGCTGAAAGTAAAAAGAAGCTGACCTAACAACAAAAAATGAAAAACAAAAACAGAGAAACTTGAGCAAGGAAAACTTCGAGAAATTGAACGAAAAATGAACAAAATTGCTTGATTATTTTCAAATTTGCGATTGCAGTTTTTTCAGCTGTGCGTGCGATTATGCGATGCGATTATTTTAGCCCAAATTCGATGCGATTTGCGATTGATCGCAATAGCAACTGTCTCTAAATATGACACTATTGTTTTGGGAGGCCCGGGGGGGTGGGATATACCAGTATGTGTCATAACTCTTCGCGTTTTTCAAATTTTTAGTCAGAATCGATTTTTCATTTTCGCATATTTCTTCATGAAATTCTTCATTTTCTATTGAAATGTGACTTGTGTTCAAATTAAGCATGTTTTAGATGCCTCGGAGCCAAGAATCAAGCCAGAAATCAGCAGCCATCTCCGCCACGTTATGCTCTTCATCTATGACAAAGGGATCAACGCAGTAAAAGCATCGGAAGAAATCAACAAAGTTTATGGCCAAGAAACCTTAAAGACAGCGTGTCAATACTGGTTCGCAAAGTTCAAGAATGGTGACAGGAGTTGTTGTTATAGTTGCTGTTATGAAATATGTTATGCGTTGCCTTGACTAAAGATTTCACTGTTATTTGGAAATGATTTTCTATAAAAGGAATGAAGAAATATGCGAAAAAGAAAAAAAATCGATTTTGTTTGAAAAAAACGCGAAGAATTATGACACATACTGGTATTCACTATCGCTAAATCTCATAGACTTGCAGCAAATCGACTATAGTTCGATTCTATGTATAAAAATGACTTTTTGGACTGATGTTTGCTCTGAATATTTCGCTTTTTATTTACGGGTACTCGCTACCAGCAACAGATTTAAAGCCAACCCGTAGTACGACCCCATATCACCCTGCTGTTTTTTCTCAAAATTGCCTTGGTCTCCCTGCTTTTTTTTTCAAAATTGCCTTGGTCCCCCTGTTGTTTTAAAGTGCCTTGGTCTCCTGCTGTTTTTCTCAAAAATTGCCTTGGTCCCCCTGTTGTTTTTTTCTCAAAAATTGCCTTGGTCTCCCTGCTGTTTTCTCAAAAATTGCCTTGGTCCCCCGTGTTTTCTCAAAAATTGCCTTGGTCTCCCTGCTGTTTCTCAAAATTGCCTTGGTCTCCCTGCTGTTTTTTCTCAAAATTGCCTTGGTCTCCCTGCTGTTTTCTCAAAATTGCCTTGGTCTCCTGCTTTTTTTCTCAAAATTGCCTTGGTCTCCCTGCTGTTTTTCTCAAAAATTGCCTTGGTCCCCCTGTTGTTTTTCTCAAAATTGCCTTGGTCTCCCTGCTGTTTTTTTCTCAAAATTGCCTTGGTCTCCTGCTGTTTTTCTCAAAAATTGCCTTGGTCTCCCTGCTGTTTTTCTCAAATATTGCCTGGTCCCCCTGCTGTTTTTCTCAAAAATTGCCTTGGTCCTGCTGTTTTCTCAAAAATTGCCTTGGTCCCCCTGCTGTTTTTTTCTCAAAAATTGCCTTGGTCCCCCTGCTGTTTTCTCAAAAAATTGCCTTGGTCCCCCTGCTGTTTTTCTCAAAATTGCCTGGTCTCCCTGCTGTTTTTCTCCAAAATTGCCTTGGTCCCCTCTTTGTTGTTTTTCTCAAAATTGCCTTGGTCCCCATGCTGTTTTTCTCAAAGTGCCTTGGTCTCCCTGCTGTTTTTTCTCAAATTGCCTTGGTCCCCATGTTTCTCAAAATTGCCTTGGTCTCCCTGCTGTTTTTCTCAAAAATTGCCTTGGTCCCCCTGTTGTTTTTCTAAAGTACTTAGTCTCCCTGCTGTTGTTTTCTCAAAATTGCCTTGGTCTCCCTGCACTGTTTTTCTCAAAATTTGCCTTGGTCCCCCTGTTTTTCTCAAAATTGCCTTGGTCTCCCTGCTGTTTCTCAAAATTGCCTTGGTCCCCGTGTTGTTTTTCTCAAAATTGCCTTGGTCTCCTGCTGTTTTTCTCAAAAATTGCCTTGGTCTCCCTGCTGTTTTTTTCTCAAAATTGCCTTGGTCCCCTGTTGTTTTTCTCAAAAATTGCCTTGGTCCCCCTGCTGTTTTTCTCAAAAATTGCCTTGGTCTCCCTGCTGTTTTTTCTCAAAAATTGCCTTGGTCTCCCTGCTGTTTCTCAAAATTGCCTTGGTCTCCCTGCTGTTTTTCTCAAAAATTGCCTTGGTCTCCCTGCTGTTTTTCTCAAAAATTGCCTTGGTCTCCCTGCTGTTTTTTCTCAAAATTGCCTTGGTCTCCCTGCTGTGTTTTTCTCAAAATTGCCTTGGTCCCCCTGTTGTTTTCTCAAAATTGCCTTGGTCTCCTGCTTTTTTTTTCTCAAAAATTGCCTGGTCCCCTGTTGTTTTTTCTCAAAAATTGCCTTGGTCCCCCTGTTGTTTTTCTCAAAATTGCCTTGGTCCCCCTGCTGTTTTTCTCAAAAATTGCCTTGGTCTCCTGCTGTTTTTCTCAAAATGCCTTGGTCTCCCTGCTGTTTTTCTCAAAATTGCCTTGGTCTCCCTGCTGTTTTTCTCAAAAATTGCCTTGGTCTCCCTGCTGTTTTTTTCTCAAAATTGCCTTGGTCTCCCTGCTGTTTTTCTCAAAAATTGCCTTGGTCTCCCTGCTGTTTTTTCTCAAAAATTGCCTTGGTCTCCTGCTGTTTTTTCTCAAAATTGCCTTGGTCTCCTGCTGTTTTCTCAAAATTGCCTTGGTCTCCCTGCTGTTTTTTCTCAAAATTGCCTTGGTCTCCCTGCTGTTTTTTCTCAAAAATTGCCTTGGTCTCCCTGCTGTTTTTCTCAAAAATTGCCTTGGTCTCCTGCTGTTTTTCTCAAAATTGCCTTGGTCTCCTGCTGTTTTTCTCAAAATTGCCTTGGTCTCCCTGCTGTTTTTCTCAAAAATTGCCTTGGTCTCCCTGCTGTTTTTCTCAAAAATTGGTCTCCCTGCTGTTTTTCTCAAAATTGCCTTGGTCCCCCTGTTGTTTTTTCTCAAAAAATTGCCTTGGTCTCCCTGCTGTTTTTCTCAAAAATTGCCTTGGTCCCCCTGCTGTTTTTCTCAAAATTGCCTTGGTCTCCCTGCTGTTTTCTCAAAATTGCCTTGGTCCCCCTGTTGTTTTTTCTCAAAAATTGCCTTGGTCCCCGTGTTGTTTTTCTCAAAATTGCCTTGGTCTCCTGCTGTTTTTCTCAAAATTGCCTTGGTCTCCTGCTGTTTTTCTCAAAATTGCCTTGGTCTCCCCTGCTGTTTTTCTCAAAAATTGCCTTGGTCCCCGTGCTGTTTTTCTCAAAATTGCCTTGGTCCCCTGCTGTTTTTCTCAAAATTGCCTTGGTCCCCCTGTTGTTTTTCTCAAATATGCCTTGGTCTCCCTGCTGTTTTCTCAAAATTGCCTTGGTCCCTACTGTTTTTCTCAAATATTGCCTTGGTCCCCGTGTTGTTTTTTCTCAAAAATTGCCTTGGTCCCCGTGTTGTTTTTCTCAAAAATTGCCTTGGTCTCCCTGCTGTTTTTCTCAAAATTGCCTTGGTCTCCCCTGTTGTTTTTTTCTCAAAAATTGCCTTGGTCTCCCTGCTGTTTTTCTCAAAAATTGCCTTGGTCTCCCTGCTGTTTTTCTCAAAAATTGCCTTGGTCTCCTGTGTTGTTTTTCTCAAAATTGCCTTGGTCCCCTTGTCCATTAGAGTTATTTTAATGATCATGTGTGATCATGGTGATTATGGTTAACATGATCACCCTTAAACATGACCACCTTCAAAACAACAAGGGGGACCAAGGCAAAATGTTGCCCCCTAAAAGTGTATAGAGCCAAAAAAGTCGAAAAAAAAACACGGTGCCAAATTCATATAAAAACCTTCAAAATTGCAGATTATGTCTCTTAATTGTTATAATCATAAGCACTAGACAATGAAGAAGAAGCATTCTTGTCGCTATTCCCCAATAACAAAATTTAGCTGCCCAGTTTACAGATGCTCACTGCCGATGAAGTGGATGACAGTGAACTAAAGTCTTCCGCAAAAACCGTCGAAATCGGTCATTCGCCATCTAGCCATACCGATGACCAGCAACATCCAGAGCAGCATACTCGAGTAATAACTACAACAACTAGCACCACCCCTGTCCACCCTGTACATCCATCCACCCAGAAAAGATCTGCTGGCAACACCACTAATCCCTTCCATATGCATTCCAAAATTAATGTTATTCCGGCCAATCGCAAAGGTGAGCTCAACACTCAGTACTTGTCCACTCTGCCTGGCGTTCTCAAACTTGCGGAAATGGTAGGGAAGTTCACTGATAATTTGTGAAAACTAAGGTTTATTTAGATTCTCGGCTTTGTGTCCTTCATACTAGCCATATGTGCGGACAGAAGGCAAGCTACTATTGCTCATTATTTCAAAACAAGCGGACTGGCGCCCTCTCGGGCGCCCGCATTTGAAAGGCAAAGCTCTAAGTGTAGCAAAATACTACAATACCAATCGGGCCGTAAACCCGAAAACCCAAATTTGGCGGCAATTCACGAAGGCAATTCACGAAAAGTTTTTCGCTCCGATTTTCCCATAAAACCCCCAACTTTCAAGTTCAACCATGAAAATTTCAAAAATTTTCACAGCAAAACCCAAATCTAAACGCAAAAGGTGCTCCGCCTTTGAAAGGGCTTTCCAACGAGTACAAACTCGCCCATTAAAATATTTCACAGAAAAAAGATAAATTTCCCTCAAGCGGACCATTCATTAGCGTAACACACACACCCTCCCCGACCCAAATACTGTATAAAGATTAATTGTGGAGAGTAAGACACCATTTTGAACTGAAACATTAAGTGGACAATAAGTGCAGACTTTTTGTATACTCCCTTACTTCGAAATAGCAATAACTATTTTCCTCTGATAAAAATACTTTTAAGTTGGTGTCATGGCTGAGATATAAGGCTACAAAATGAGCCATAATCAGCTACCGCCTACAGTCGAACCTATACCAGTATGTGTCATAACTCTTCGCGTTTTTTTCAAATTTTTAGTCAGAATCGATTTTTTTCTTTTTCGCATATTTCTTCATTCCTTTTATGGAAAATCATTTCCAATTAACAGTGAAATCTTTATTCAAGGCAACGCATAACAAATTTCATAACAGCAACTATCATTCATCTAAATAATTTCCTTCGGCCTCAACAATTTTCTCCCCATCTTCGCATCCTCATTGAAATTGTCTGGGCGTCCGGTTCGTTCGTCATCTTCACACGTCCTGTCACCATTCTTGAACTTTGCGAACCAGTATTGACACGCTCTCTTCTTTAAGGTTTCTTGGCCATAAACTTTGTTGATTTCTTCCGATGCTTTTACTGCGTTGATCCCTTTGTCATAGAGGAAGAGCATAACGTGGCGGAGATGGCTGCTGATTTCTGGCTTGATTCCTTGGCCTCGAGGCATCTAAAACATGCTTAATTTGAACACAAGTCACATTTCAATAGAAAATGAGGAATTTCATGAAGAAATATGCGAAAAAGAAAAAAAATCGATTCTGACTAAAAATTTGAAAAAAACGCGAAGAGTTATGACACATACTGGTATCTAAGGACACTCAAAAAAGTCCAAAAAGTTTGGTCCCACCTAGGGTCTGACACTTTTTTTACCGCAATTTTCGAAGCTTTTTGTCAATTCTGTTATGAAAGTTCGGTCCCAAATATTGCCAAAATTCCGATTTTGCCGATCGTTTTTCAGAAACTTAACACTTTTCTCTAAACAAGCAAAACCTCTATTCAAAGATAAGAATTTCTCAAAAAGCCTGTCCTTAAATCGAGGTTTTGCTTTTTTAGAGACAAAAGTTTTGGTTTTTTGCAAAAAACGATCGGCAAAATCGTAATATTCGCGATATTTGGGACCAGACTGTCAAAACAGAACTGGCAAAAATTACAAAAATCGAGGTAAAAGTGTCGGACCCAGGCGGGACGAACTTGAGGGGGTGTCCTTAAATATAGGCTCGACTGTATTTAAATATTCGACCCTAGTATAGAATAACAGCCACATACCAGCCACATTTCTGTCAGAGTTATACTTTAAAGATGCTACATGAAAAGTAAAACAAGATAAGAATTTTTATTTTCGTTTTGATACTTGAATTTTTGAGAAAACACTGTTTTTATGAATTTTTTTTGAAATTTTTGACCTTAGTATAGAATAACACAATCCCCCACCCCCAAAAACTTATGCCTTCTAAAACTTAAGTAAAGAGCACCCAAATATATGTTCCAGACCAGAAAAAGTGCGTAAAACACTTATTAGTCACAACTTCCATACGCTGGCCTACCCCTAAGCTAAGTAAAGAGCACCCAAATATATTTTCCAGACTCCAGAAAAAGTGCGTAAAACACTTATTAGTCACAACTTCCATATGCTGGCCTACCCTAAGCCTAAGTAAAGAGCACCCAAATATATGTTCCAGACTCCAGAAAAAGTGCGTAAAACACTTATTAGTCACAACTTCCATACGCTGGCTACCCCTAAGCCTAAGTAAAGAGCACCCAAATATATTTTCCAGACTCAGAAAAAGTGTAAAACACTTATTAGTCACAACTTCCATATGCTGGCCTACCCTAAGCCTAAGTAAAGAGCACCCAAATATATTTTCCAGACTCCAGAAAAGTGTAAAACACTTATTAGTCACAACTTCCATACGCTGGCCTACCCTAAGCCTAAGGGCTAAGCCTAAACTTGTTGTTCCAAAGGGTAGTTTCAACGATTTTTAGAAGGTCTGATTTTGGGGGGGGGTATTCTATACTAGCGCCAAATATTCCCATCGGCCATGAGCATGCCCTTTAAGAGAACGCAATAAACATCAATGCGAAATTTTGGCTTTAAGCTTAAAAGTCGAGAATGGGCGCTTATAATGGCTCTATCACAATTGAAGGGGGCGCAGGTGGTGGAGGGGGCTTGAGAGTTAGAGATGCGCGCACTCACTTACCTTAGACATGATTCGGAGCACGACTTTTGATCATAAAATGCATGTAGAGGCTCTTTTTGCTTCGCTCCAGTGACCAAAACAGGGTAGAATACTTTAAAAATAGTCATTTACCCTAAAAATTTAAAATCTACAACGTGGAATTGCTAGAGCTCATGGGAGTTAAAAAAACACAGTAAACAGCTTCGCAAAAATTGACGCTGTCCTAATACACACACCGTCAAAGTTGAGGGGGAGGCTTATATTAGAGAGTAAGAGGGGCTACATAATAGGAAATGCAGCACACGAGATTCTGAAAAACACCCCACATGTTTTGACAACAGTGTTAAAGGTGCATGCCGACGCTAATAAGAGGTGGCATGCCTCTTTAAAATATATAAAAAAAATAATGGTATTTTTATTATTCAGATCCACAAGCGCTGCATGGTAAGTGCCATCTCTTTGTGTTTAAATTTTTATCAACACCATAATTCAGGACAGAACACATTAGTTTTGAGACGACCATGGTTGTCACTATTCTTCTCCTAGGATATGTGGTCTTCCCTCATCTAAGCATCGGAGATGTGAGGACTAATAAAGGCTTGGTGGTCGTGGTTAGTACCCAGATTGGTCATTTTCCTTAGTTTATCACCCGATTCAGGAGTTGTTGTTCTATGGCACTAATACCATATTCTACTTTATCGGAATTTGGTTGATGGTACATCTGTCGGCCAGCTGGACCGCAGAAGGCAGGGGAGCCGCCATCATGGATGCCATACTGTGTGTTGCTTTGTGTGTGCTCTATGCTATGGAGACCTTCCTTAAATTTAAGATGTGGAGAGGAGATAGCAACCATGAGAGAACGTCCAAAGCACCCCATCCAGCAGTACCCCCTCCACCATCCACCCACCGCCAATATGAGGACAATGTGGCGGGGCTAAGTCGAGAACATTCGGTAGTTTAGCAATCTGAGCATAATTCTTCTATATTATCTAAAACTGTTCATCCGCATAGCTGGAATATATATTCTAATAATAAAATATTTTTGATGGCTACCAGATTACTGCAACTATAAAGACATGTTTGTGTAATTTTATTTTAGCACACCAACACTTCAAACGTACCCCTTAGAGGGGTGTAACCGTGCATTGCTTTTACCCTGACGTGTTTAACAAATCCCAAGTTTGCTCCCAGTCCACCACACATCCTTGGCAGTTCAATCTACAGGGTGGCGCAATTTTGTCTCCCAAGTTGTTTTTGGCCGTAACTTTTTAAATTCGCGGTATTTTGCCGAGATTTTTTTTTGTTTGTCCGAAAGATGAGACGTTAGGAAAGCTAATGACATCAAATTTGCTCATAACACGTTATTGATAACATCCAGAAATTGACAAAAGAAGACAATGAATAATTTTAACAACTTAATCAGTATTCATCATCATATTGCTGCTCAACGCTTCTTCCATTCACTGCAAGGCATCGCTCGAGTCGGCTTCTGTAGTCATCGATTGCTCTGTTGATCATCTCCTGCGGCAGCTGTAAGAAAGCGCGTTCAATTCTTCGACGAAGTTCGACCATATTCGAAATAGGTGTTGTGTAGACAATGCTTTTGACCCATCCCCAAAGAAAGAAGTAAAACATTTCGAAACAAGATTTATGAGCAAGTTTGATGTCATTAGCTTTCCTAACTTCTCATTTTTCGAATAAAAAAAAATCTGGCCCTATACGACAATAGGTCCCATTTTTTGCCTTGGTCCCCATGTTGATTTTTTAAAATTTTTTGCTTCTATTTTAACCAATTTTATTTTCTTCTTTCGGCGACACATTAACATTCATAAATTTTCACGAGTTGCTCAACACATTTTCTGAAATAATTCTGATTTCTTGGACGACAGTTCTGACGAAAAACGGCTTCAGCAATGTACGAGGCGAGCAAATTATCACTGGTTCCATGTTTCATATGATCAAAAGAAATAAAAATAAGAAATAAAAAGGAATAAAAATAGAAATAAAAAAAAAAATTCATAAGAAATAAAAATAAGCAAAAATAGATTCGAAAATGAAAATCAGCGAAAAAAATCAACAGGAGGGACCAAGGCAAAAAATGGGACGTATTGTCGTATAGGGCCAAAAATCTCGGCAAATACCGCGAATTTAAAAAGTTACGGCCAAAAACAACTTGGGAGACAAAATTGCGCCACTCTGTATACCTTCTCTATTCGACAAACATTATATACACAATATCAATTTTAACCTTAGGACTACGGGCAAAAAAAAACTCGCATCTTATACGGTTGGGGTCAACGTTGACCCCAGTTGTTTCATAAATACGCACATATAACTGGCAAGTAATTTTTATTCATTTCGGCACACATAACAGACTAAATGATTATTGCATGCAAATTTGTCACATTCTGGGCACTTTGTTGGAACTTTTCTGTCTACACTTCTTGGACACATCGAGCATCTACCACGCTTATTGCCAGGAGTAAATCGGGCATGAGGGAGCTGTCTTGGTGGCCTAACAACCACCGACATAACAAGTAGATGCTAAACCTTCACCGAGTTCAACGAGATAGAGACGATGGCGATGTGACTTGCCCACATGATACTGAGGATTTATATCTGACCATACTACAAAAATGCGTTGACGGCAGCAATATCAAGCATATTGTAGAAGATAACCTAAAGCAAATAAAATAACGCGTCAAACGCATTCAAGGAAGAAAACAACCATTGGCCAACGTCGAGTCATACGCTTTGTCGAATACGTTCTGACCATTTTGTCCAAAGTATCTACTCCTGCTAAACGCAACAATCATTTATAAGCAGACGATAGAAGAGAAGTACTTTTTTAATGCAGACTGATTTCGGTGATTTTGCTTCACATCCACCACCCTGCCACCAACAACATGGGGACGAGCCAGCAATGCCTTGGAGACCTAAATACACAATGTATTCATTTCCAGAGATTTCGAAAACTGAAGTGACCTCATCCATAGTCAAATACGACAGATAACTATATCCTTTTGATTGTCCAGACACCTCGTCGTTCCTTACACAGCATTGCACGAAAGAGCTTGCAGAAAACATCATAGAGCATTTCATCAGTAGTGCTGGACGTCAAACCACCGACGATTAAAGTACATGATCTGCCATTTTAGCTAGAATGCACAACGATTGGCTCGCCATCAATAATAAGAGGCCGTGCAGCCAAAGCATCATTTAACTAAACAAGCTTATCGCTTAAAGTATCATCTAAGATTAAAACTGGGCTTGGGCCCGGGACGGAAATCCGGCAGAATACCCGGTATGGAAATCCCGGAAATTTTCAAAAACCCGTTTCCGTTTCCCATTTTTCCAAAGTTAAAAATTACAGAAATTTTAAAAATTCCGTTTCTTGTTTTTCCAAAATTGAAAATCCCGTTTGCCGTTTATATTTTCCAAATCCCGTGAAAAATCACGGAATCGACAAAATTTGTTATGAGAACTGCTAAATTCTAGTTATAAATAAAATTATTGGCTTTTAACCCCAGATAGATGTAAAAAAAAATTTCAAAGGCAGAGTTGTTGACCCTATATAAAATGTTAAAAATAGTTGGCCGTTTTACTTCGAAAAGATCCGTTTCACGGCGAAATTCCTGGTTTTTTTCTGACGGGAATCCCATTTCCCGGTATGTTTTAAAATCCTGTTCCTTTCGTTTTGAGGTCACGCTTAAGTTTAGTTAAAATACTACCCTTTCTTCAAGACACAAGTGACTACAGCTGATTCGCAAGGGTTGAAAAATCTCTATAATCCCCATCTAATAATCTAAGCATTTAAAATTGCGAGAACTCGCCAACTCGCAAGTTTTCGAAATCTCGCTTCGCAATCTCGCACGCACCTCCAATCTCAAACACTAACTTTAGGTTTTAGATTAACAATGTAACAAACCTAGAGATCGATTTTCTAAAAACAATAGAAGCGCTCAAATGAGGGAGCCCCGAATGAGTTGTGCCCAAATAAGTACGAACTAGCCCAAGAGAATGCTTATTCGAAGAGAAACAGAAAAAGTCTTGCTTTTTAGCGGAAACAACATGGTTAAGGGATTTAATGAAATACGAACAGGTTATCGTTTAGTGAACATTTCAATTAGCTGGTCTAATCGAATCTTATCCGTCAGGTCAATTGCTTTCTGAAAGAGCTTTGTTCTGGCTTCACAGTGGTTCAGATGTGAGAAGCGGTTATCTTCTTGTATGCCATTGTAATAAAGATTGTTTTTCTACAGGAGCTACCATTGAGAGTCTGGTGGTCGAAAAGCCATGACCTATTTGGTTCTGACAGTGGCACCAGCGACAAATCAATGCTGCTTGAGATAGAGTGAGCCAAGTTGCTTTCATTTTTCGCCATCTTAATTTTATTACTCTAGGAATGGCGATCTGAAAGATGTGGTGGAGAGATCAGTGCTACAGTCTTTTGGATAATGGAATCTTTGAAGTTCCTGCTGAAAAACCTGGTTCTAAACATTTTGGGGGAGAGAAGAGAGAGAAAGAGTTGATGTGGCTAATCTCTTTCAAACTATCTGCCCAAGGTGAAAGTCGTTGGAAGCAAATCATGGTTAGCATGAATCATATTTTGCTGTGCTAGCGTCTGCGTAAATTTTCAGGGTTTCGCTGCTATAGATGCTGAAATGGTGACATTTACTTGTTCGCCTGTTGCGGTTGCTCAAACTTCGCCAACACATATATGTGATTTAATTCCAATTTAATGAATACGGTTAGTGAATAAATTGTTATTAGCAGTGAGTAATCACTGATTACACAAGTAAATTTCAGAGTGCTAAACCGATTGCGGTTTTCGCTATAGATGTCCTTTCTGTTCCGGCTACAAGTGCGCCAATGGAACGGGTATTCTCTCAAGCAGGGCTGGCTTGCGCTAAACACCAAACCCGAGCTTCCTTCAATTTGCTCAACGCCCAGTTAATTGTTTACTGTAATATGTATCTGGGAAATCGTAGAATAAAATTCGGGAAATCAAAAAAGTTGTTGTTTTAGTGTGCAGAATAAGGCTGTTAAGAAACTCAAACGTTATAGTCAAACTCAAACGCTAAACTCAAGGTCAAACTCAAGCTAAACTCAAACTCAAAAAAAGTTTGAGTTTAGCTGAAGTCAAACTCCAACTTTTTTTTGAGTTTGAGTTTAGCTAAACTCAGACTCAAACTTTTTTTGAGTTTGAGTTTAGCTTGAGTTTGACCTTGAGTTTGATGGTCAAACTTTTTGAGTTTGAGTTTGAGCTTGAGTTTTGAAAACACTGGACAGTTCGCCTTAATTTTTTCGAATTATTTTTTGCACATTTTTGTCTTGAAAAGTGTCCTTGTTAATTTAAATGCTGTTCGAAAAGCCAATCGCAGTTCTGCTGGATGGTCCATGCACTAATGAAACCAGGTGGTCATCCATCTGGTGTGAAATTATTTTTTCTGTTTCTCATGTTCCACAACCTGTTTTTTGCATTAATTCGAGCATTTTAGGGATGGTTCAATAGTGGTAAAATGCTGTTTTGTAGGGTGCTTTTCGAGTTTTCGTAATTTTGCTCAGACGATAACGCTTCCTATGAACGATTTTTAGAATACTGTATTAAGTGCACAAATGTACCTTTTGAAGCCAAAAAAATACCTTATATACTCTAATTAAACCCCACTATCTGATACCGGGTGCGGAAAAAGTTCTGCACGGATTTTTAAGCCGTTGTATCATATCTTTTTATTGAGTCATATCCTATCATTTGATATGGCCTTGTAGCCCGTGTTCTCCTCTTTCGTTTAGTATATTGTGTGCAGAAAAAACGTTCAAAAATGTCTGATCTCCGCGCTGGTATTGTGAGGCTCCATTTGCAAGGTTACAAGGTGGTTGAAATTGCCCGCATGCTTGATTGTGGTCATTCAACTGTTTCAAAAGCCATTGCGCGATTTGAAGAAACGGGCTCGAACGATGACCGACCGAGAAGTGGCCGACCTGTTACAGCCACAACCCCGGAGAACGTGCAAAAGATCAAAGCCAAAATGGATGAAAGGGCATCTCCACAGCCAAACCAACTCTGCATGTACACACCAAAGCCCACTGATCTTTGTGCCTGAGGAGTGAAAGTCAATGGCCTGGAGTATCGAGAAATGCTTGAGTCAAAGTGCTTCCATGGACACGAAGACATATGCCAGAAGAATGGACATTCCAACACGACGGGGCTCCCTCCCACCGCGCCTATGCAACTCAAGATTGGATCGACGCCAATTTTCCTGATTTCATCAAGGTGGATCCTCATCACACAAAGCCTATTGGGGACTGGCCGCCCAACTCGCCGGACTTGACAGTAATGGATTATTTTGTTTGGCCTTATTTGAAGTCAAAAGCCTGTGCCAAACTGCACAGAACAATGGCTGAGTTGCGGGTTCAGGCGTTATGAATGTGACTTCTTTAAATAAATGATAAATCTGCTAAAAAGTTTGTGGCGACCTCCCGAATTCTGATGTATCGGAGTACATTAATGGTCTGCATCTTGAAAATGAAACACAAAAGTTGCAAAGTCATCCGCAGACAGGAAGCGCAGTGGAGAAGAATAGTGCATGTGTAGTGTATGTGGAGAAGAATAGTGCCGATCCGTTATTCTCGGCTGCGCCGATCAATTGGACGACTTCTTCTACAAAGAGCAGCAAAGGAAAGAACAACAGAACAAACTCACAGATTTCTTTTCAGTGGTTTAATGTAATTTTCGATTGTTAAATTTCACCTGAAATAAATCTTAATTGCCTTGTATGTACGGTCGACGCTCGATATAAAAACACCTCCTTGTCTCACTAGTTTTGTGCTGAATAGCTTTATATAACCCCAAAACAGCGCCAACTGGGGTCATCTAGAAGAACCCTCGCTAATCCGGCACCTAAGGATATGCCCCCGAGGGTGCCTGATCAGCGAGGCTCGACTGTATAGCCAAAACTGTAGAAGCTTTCTACAAACAAAAAAGTGTTTCACTGTTTCAGCTCAGAGACATGAACATTAAAAGAAGCAAAACACTTCAAAGTTATAAAGAAAATCTCGTCTAATTCGCCAGTGGATTTACCGTCGAAACCGAAAATCACCCGACCCATAACTTTGAAAAGTTATATCTTAGCCACTCGCAATTTTTTACATCGCTTTTGAGTTATATTTAATAACTTTTTGGTTACCACAAATTTTATATTGTTTCTACCGGTTAACTATAAAGCAACTTTATTATCAGACTAATATACACAGTTGACAATAAGATTAAGTTAACGGTGCACTGATACCAGGTGATACCAGGTTGACCAGGTGAGTGTTAAAGGCAGCTCTTTAGCTTTATTTACATATTAATTTGCCAGGGTAACGTGCAATGGCTGTAAGTATAGTCGAGTTGACCCCTCAACTTTTTAGCGGTAAATTTTTTTCAAAAGTGCTAAAATATCAATTTTTTGAGGAGAAAGTGTCAGATCTGATATTTGCGACCCCACTCAACTTTTTGAGCTCTACAAATTGCATTAACAGAAATTTAAAATCTTGTTTCTACAAAAATTTTGCAAATGTTGACCCCTAAGTTAACACCTCAATTTTTTTCACCCACAGATTTTTATACGTTAAATATTCATAAATCACTCGGAAACACTGTATGAATTTCAATGTAGAGCTCAAAAAGTTGCTCTAGTGTGATATATATCAAAATAAAAGAATTTTAAGAAAAATATTGACATTTTTTGAATTTAAGAAAAAGTTGACCCTAAAAGTTGAATCCAACACCAACATTGTTTTTCTGAAATTCTCAAATTGGAACTAGAGAAGCACACACACAAACTGTGCAGATACACAAATCCAGGCAAGAACACAAAAAACTGCTTTCCTACTTCCATCCCTCTACTGCCTCCACTCCCTCACCCTTCTTCCGTCCAGCCAAAATATTGTGGGAAATTGTTCAGAACTGTAATGTCCAAAAAAGCTGGGTGTGTGGAAATAATTGAACTAGTCAGCGTTGGTAAGCCAAAAAATCAATTAGAACACAATTTATCTGCTGCAAATATTGATCTGTGCTAATGTAGTTAGATGGAAGTGGCTTGAAAAATATTGCAGAAATGTTAACTGTTAAAAAAGATGAAAAACAAACAAACAAAACAAAAAAATAAATAAAATAAAATAAAAAAGTTGGGTCACCCTGTTCATAGTGTTTTAGTTAAACTAGCAGTAAAAATAATTTATCCAATTTATATCCAATCAACTTATTCAAGTGAAAGCATAAAATTAGGCTTGAAATAAGTGGATGAAGACCATCGCTAACTGACTGGCCACAAATAGTGCAAAGCTCTGCACACAGCTTCTACGATCTGACACTGTGTTTGCATTGGTGGATCCATCGTCTGGGCATTTGAAGTTAGGGGTGGTGATGCAGAGTTCACGGGTCCTGTTCTCATAACTGTCACCTTCATAGGCACGGTAGAAAGGTGAATTGTTGACAATGTCGGAACAAGTAATTTTCAATTGCTGAACACAATAAATTAGTGACAGTTACCCAACTCGTTGAGAAATTTGGAAATGCCATTATTCTCAAAAACAATGGTCCTCCAATTCTAACAATCATAAATTCCCTATACATAATATAAACTCCCAAAGTTTATATTTTGTATAGGTTTTTGCTTGGACCAGCCAGAGTTGCGATCTTATTTTTGGCAGTTCGCCAGGATCTCAGCTTTCCTATGGTATATTAATGAAGTTTGAAAAAAAATGGGATCAGAACGATCAGCCCGTACAAGCCACCAACTCAGAGCCAAAAAACCGATGGTTTCGGGTTTTTTTTGGCAGGTGACCAAAATTTTGGGTGCAAAAGTGCCTGTTTTTGGTCGTAATTTTAGAAACTAGGAACTAGAAATTAGGAACAAAAATTTGCACGTGTAAAGTGGGTTCAGGAATTCGATTGCGCGCATCTGAATTAAAAAGTTCGGATTATATCAGAACTTAGCCTTGATGTTTTAAATTTGAAATTTTTCAAAATTTCGAATTTCCGCAGGAGCTGAAAGTGAATAAATTTTTTTGTATTTTTGTCAGAGTTATACTCAAGTAGTGACATTATTTCACAACTCAAAACTATGATAGCGCAAATGATTCGTCAGAACGTGTAGAACAATAAATAAAATTAATATTTTATGAGTGTAATCAACCAGGGCTTCGATTCAGCTAAATAAAAGTCAAAGGAATTTTGATTAGAACCTCTATCCACACAGGGCGGCTTCGCGGACCTTTCTTCGGCTTCGAGTGTAATAGGAGCTTCTATCCACACAGGGCCGCTTCGCGTACATGTTCTTTGCTTCGAGTGTAGTAGGAGCTTCTATCGACACAGCGCCGCTTCGCGTCCCTGTTTTTTTGCTTCGAGTGTAATAGGAGCTTCTATCCACACCTGGCCGCTTCGCGGCCCTGTTGAGTGCTTCGAGTGTAATAGGAGCTTCTATCCACACCTGGCCGCTTCGCGGCCCTGTTTTTCGCTTCGACTGTAATAGGACCTCTCTTCACACCTAGCCGCTTCGTGGCCCTGTTGTTTGCTTCGAGTGTAATATGAGCTTCCATCCACACCTGGCAGCTTCGCGGCCCTGTTTTTCGCTTCGAGTGTAATAGGAGCTTCTATCCACACCTGGCCGCTTCGCGTCCCTGTTTTTTGCTTCGAGTGTAGTAGGAGCTTCTATCGACACAGCGCCGCTTCGCGTCCCTGTTTTTTTGCTTCGAGTGTAATAGGAGCTTCTATCCACCTGGCGCTTCGCGGCCCTGTTGTGTGCTTCGAGTGTAATAGAGCTTCTATCCACACCTGGCTGCTTCGCGTCCCTGTTTTTGCTTCGAGTGTAGTAGGAGCTTTATCGACACAGCGCCGCTTCGCGTGCCTGTTTTTTGCTTCGAGTGTAATAGGAGCTTCTATCCACACCTGGCCGCTTCGCGGCCCTGTTTGTGCTTCGAGTGTAATATGAGCTTCCATCCACACCTGGCAGCTTGTGGCCCTGTTTTTGCTTCGAGTGTAATAGGAGCTTCCATCCACACCTGGCCGCTTCGCGTCCTGTTTTTGCTTCGAGTGTAGTAGGCTTCTATCCACACAGGGACGCTTCGCGTACATGTTCTTTGCTTCGAGTGTAGTAGGAGCTTTATTCACACAGGGCCGCTTCGCGTCCCTGTTTTTTGCTTCGAGTGTAGTAGGAGCTTCTATCCACACAGGGACGCTTCGCGTACATGTTCTTTGCTTCGAGTGTAGTAGGAGCTTCTATCCACACAGGGCCGCTTCGCGTCCCTGTTTTTGCTTCGAGTGTAATAGGAGCTTCTATCCACACAGGGCCGCTTCGCGTCCCTGTTTTCTTGCTTCGAGTGTAATAGGAGCTTCTATACACACCTGGCCGCTTCGCGGCCCTGTTTCTCGCTTCGAGTGTAGTTACAACATGAGTGGTGGCTGAGCCACTAGTTCAGCACATGATTAGTGGCTGAGCCACTACTTCAGCACATGAGTAGTGGCTGAGTCACTACTTCAGCCTATGAGTAGTGGTTGATGCACTATTCGGCCTTCCACAACAGGTTATATTTCTCCACGTTGGTGATCCACACTCGTGAGACCTTATAAATATGGGTCCTCTACAAGTTGCTGGGTTTGAGCAACCATGTATGAGAAATGGGGTTTTAGTGGCTGAAAACGCAATTTTGGTCTTATCAAACCTAATTCACCATGCAATTTTACATAGGATAGCATGGTTTGTTTTTTAATTAAAAAACAATTTTCAATTTTCAGGTGGTCCAGGTGGATACCCGGCCGGACAGGTGGTACCCACCCCGGGTTTCGAAATTTTGGTGGCTGAAAACGCACTTTTGGTCTTAACAAACCCAATTTCCCGCACGATTTTGCATATAATAGCATGGTTTGTTTTTAAATTAAAAAATTTTTGGGTTTTAGCGGGGAACAGATTTTGAATCCATTTCAAAAGGCCCAAAAAGTCCGAAAATCCTGTGTCTAACCCAAAACCTAAATTTTTCTCAACATTAGCACATGTTCAATTCACAACGGTTTACACCGTTTTGAAACCCTTGAAATTTGGTTTGGACCTGCTACGCAGGTTTTAATCAAATTGCCATTATGCCACCGAAAAAGTGAATAAAATTAATATTTTATGAGTGTAGTCAAAAACTACGAGTTTAGTCAAAAATCTCGGAATTTACGAAAACCTGAACCAACTCAGGATATCCTGATGGTCCAAATTTTGGGGTTTAGGTGGGTGGTCTCCAGAAGGGTCAAAGGTGGCCAAAAATCATGTCTTATCAAAGTATTTTTTCTTAAAAATGCGCGAGAAGACGCACAACAACATAAAATTTTACAAATTTTTTTCTAATATGAAATTTTTTGAGAAAATAATAATTTTTTTGAAATTTTTTATTGTGATGACTGCGGTGATGTGTTTTAGAGCAGCTGCAAAGCAGCAGACAACTTTAATTGGACCTTTGAAACAAAGCTCTCTAGATATAGTTATACGCGAAAAAGTAAAGCCTAAGCCTGAAAATATTTTTTGATGTTCGAAATAGTTTTTCCATACATGTTGTTTGGGGTCAGACACACGTTTTGCCGTTGACTGCAAATGCTGATCTATTTTAGTTTATTTTTTGTTCCCAAGAAGTACAAGAGGGTACCATTTCGGTATAAAAAAGCAATAGTGACAAATGTTGATCTTCTAAGAGCTTTGCATAGGACTGTGGAATATGAAGAACAGTATGCGAAGGAAAAAGCTGCTGAAAGACAAACTAGAAACATGAATAGAGGAAACAGAGCTGTTGATATTATGAGATCAATTGCAAATAGAGTGGCAAACAATTGCACATCGCGCAGTTGGGAGTTGTTCTTGATGATGCTCAATTATCTGAAGGTTGTTTATAACAACAAGTCAGCTGCCCAATTTTACTTGTACTTATTCGACTGATTCCAACATGACCATGATGAAGGAGCTTCGGCACAGCAGATTGATAAGCGGCAGGCACAACCACACGGGCACCAAAGATCAGACATTCATTAACAACTGACAAATGAATTTTTTGTTTGTAGAAAGCTTCTACAGTTTCGGTTATACAGTCGAGCCTCGCTAATCAGCCCCCCCCCCGGGGGCCTATCCTTAGGTGCCGGATTGGCGAGGGTTCTTCTAGATGACCCCCAGTTGGCGTTATTTTGGGGTTATATAAAGTTTCTTGGCTTGAATGAAAAAGAAGCCTTGTACTCCGTACAGCACCCTAACCCAGCGGAGAACACATTAGGCAATTTGGCTTTCAATTCTTTGACCACTGCCACCAAGGCAGTTGAGCTGCTGACGTTGAAGATGCACTGAGAAATTGACAAAGGAAGAGAAGCTTGTGGTGTGCTGTACATTGTTGATAGAAATCCTAGAGCGTAAAGAGCATGGAGATTTCGTCCAAAGTGGGAAACTTGGTTTCGAAAAACCGCAATAAAAAAGTTTTTCACTTGAGATGAACTCTTCACTTTTATAGGGCACTACTCTTCTCTGGCATAGAGTAGTTAGGTGGCACGGTAGGGTAGGTAAGTGGCCTGGTAGGGTAGGTAGGTGGCGTGTTAGGGTAGCTAAGTGGCCATTTAGGTAGGTAGTTGCCTGGTAGAGTAGCTAGGTGGCCAGTTAGGGTGGATAGGTGGTCAGGTATGGTACATGGCCTGGTAGGGCAGGTAGGTGGCGTGTTAGGGTAGCTAAGTGGCCATTTAGTTAGGTAGTTGCCTGGTAGAGTAGCTAGGTGGCCAGTTAGGGTGGATAGGTGGTCAGGTATGGTATGGCCTGGTAGGGCAGGTAGGTGGCGTGTTAGAGTAGCTAAGTTGCCATTAGGTAGGTAGTTGCCTGGTGAGTAGCTAGGTGGCCAGTTAGGGTGGATGGGTGGTCAGGTATGGTACATAGCCTGGTAGAATGGTAGGTGGCCTGTTAGGGTAGGTAAGTGGCAACGTAGGGTGGTTAGGCGCCCCTCCCTCCTCTAGAGGAAGGGGAGGTTGTCTATTACAGTCATTTAAAATAAGCAGGGCGCTATTATAAGAAACAAGGGACCACAGGCGCCTATCGGCGCCTCTATAGTAAAGTACAGTACAGTTATTTTAAACTAAGTTTTAAACGAAAGCTCACATTCTGGGGAACACGATGGTATTAGCGACAAAAGTGATTTCGCTATCTACGACCCGTTCTGGCCTTCGAAGTAAGAAAGCGTTACACACACATGCCAAATACTAATAATACTAATAATTTAGGTTGTACTATATAAGATACAGTACTCTCTAAGCCAAAGAGAGGCAAAAAGCTGAATCACTTTTTTGCCCCGTTTAGCTTTTTTTCTTTTTCTCAAAACCTTATCTCCCCTATTTCCCCATTTTCGCTGCTCAAAAAAGTTATATGAGAGCTTAATCAGCATTTATGTGTCCAAATGGCTTACTTCAAGATTGAACTTGGACTTGGGAGGCACTGTTATAAAAAATGAAATCTTGACGGTTCGTTGAGATCTCATTGACTGGGACACAGCACTAGCAATAGTCGAGTCACTGTTCTCGGATTTGTACTTGGAAGAGCTCTCCTTGACATAGCTTGTGTCCTCATAGGTTATGGTATTCTCGTGGATCTCATTGAATCCTACATTGAATAATTTTAATGCATGGTTGCTGTATTATTACCGTTTTCAAACCCGATTTTTTGAACTTAAAAAATGTTTCTTTTTTTACAATTTTTCACTGTGTTCTTCGTTTTCTAGAAGAGCTTATTTGGAACGACGAAATTTCCACTTTAAAATTAAAAACTCTATGGCACTTGCTGGACAATTTAGGTTTTGAATAGACTAAACTTTAATAGGGATTTCGCAGACGCAATTGTTTTTCTCAAAAAAATATTTTAGATAAATTTATGTTTTTAATAAAATAAATTAGACAATGGTAAAATAAAAATTTAGGAAAAGTTCGTCAAATCGGTGACTATAAGCCTAAGCCAATAAAACAGCCCTTTTACCGTTTCGCCCTTTTAACATACCTTTTTTGTAGGCAAACTAAAATTAAATAGCAATTTGAGAGGCTTGCAATTTTCATACAGTCAACGCTCGATAGTATGTACCATATTTGGATCGCCGCCGTCACCGGCGGTGGTTTTTTGGAGGTTTCCAACTATGGTATGTACCCCCAAAAAGTTTGTTCTCCAGTCCGACATTTTAACCCCGATTTTGGAAGGCTTTTGCCAAACGTGATCCGTCAGTCTGGTCACAAAAATTGTAAGGATTACAATTTGGCCGATCATTTTTGTGAATTTGACACACTCACTTTTGTGTACAAAAAGTGAGTGAGTACATATCCAGCGTTGCGGGTCAAAATGGCGAAACTACATAATTTCTTAAAAATAGCCGGCAAAATCGGAATTGACCAGACTGACGAATCACGTTTGATAAAAGATTTCAAAAATCGGGATAAAAAAGTGTCGCACTATAGGCGGGAACGAAGTCATGGAGATATCCACTTAACGAGAGTCGACTGTACCAACAAGTGAAGATGAGTACCCACACCAATGAGAAGTCCAGATTGAGACTAAAAACGCCAGGGACAATTGGAACGCTTAATCCAGCTTTTAGGTTGAGATCTATGCCAGTACTATCACCATCTTCTTCAATTGTGCGGTCTGTGACCACATTCACCTGTAGTGTCAAATTATAGCTTAGGCGAAATAATACAGAACTACCTGAACATCTGAAATGTTCTCGGAATGGCTACTATCAGAGCTGCTGTTTTTATCGCCTATGTGCGATTGACTTGAAGAGTGGGTCTGAGTGAATGAAGTGCCTTCGCTGTGGGAGTAACTTTTGTTCAAAGCCACTTTCAAATTGTTGTGTACAGTGTCCAGGCTAACCCAATCCATTCGACATTTATCAAGACTTGGACTGCTCTGAAAACTTGCAAAATTATGGAATTGAGGAAAAATATAAACCAGTTCAGTCAAAAGTTTTGGATAATTCAAATTTATTGTTAGTTCCGTGCAGTAATACGCACAGGATCATATTATCTAGGGTTGTTTAGAAAGTTCGTGGGGCTGAATTGAGCTATTCACGCATCTCTTATCCTATATACTGAAAGAGAGTTGTCTGCATGTGTGTGTGTGTCTCAGGCCCGTTTTTTATAAAAGGTCTCAAAATCGTTTTTTGAATGACTAAAATTGGTTGATTTTCTCTCCAGATGAAAATTAAAGTAAATTTTTCTTCGAGTTTTTGTCAGCGACTGTTTTATTGTCTCTCATTGTTACTTCTTGCGCATGAGGAGCAGCTGGATCTCTCAAAATGCTTTCATGGTGAAGTCTCATGTTTTTCATGTGTTCGGGAAATTGGATCGGAATTGAAATTTCGTATTGTATTGTTTGAGTGCGAGTCTTTTTCAAAATTTTTGAGACTTTTTTTGACTCAACTATGAACACTACTCCAGTCCAAGTGCCTCAATAATGGTAAATACTTGAGGTTCACTGAACTGTGGCTTATAGTTGAGTCTCAAATTGGAGCATAGGTAAGAGGAGCTACCTGGGTGAGACTGTTATTCATGTCTAATTTGAATACTAATTTGTTAGCAAAGATTGTTCGACCATGCCAGCACAAAATCAGCACAAACGAAAGCGGCCCGTAGGGTCGCCCAGCACTGGTTGAACTTAACTTCAACGAGTGAATTCAGCTTAAAGGGGAGAGAGTACATTAAACTCTCAGGTTTAGATTCCCATTGGGTTTTATGTTTATGTTTCATGTGCAATTTTTGTATCGAAATGATGCTCAGGCCCTTGGCTTTCCAACAACACTATCAGCATACGCGAGTTCAAGATATTCGTTATTCGATGTGTAAACCGAAGCATGGTGAAAGATGCTGGAATGACAAATGAGCGACAAACGCTTACATCATCTAAAAGCACTTACAATATCATGTGTACCGTCTGATAAACACGAATAAAAAAGCAGTAAATAAACTGAACCAAAAATTTAAAAATATTTAAAAAAAAGCTGTGGCTTTTACGCCAAATATTTATAAAAAACATATAAAAGAACATATACCGTTTTTCTCTAATTCTGTCCCGTGTGTGGAATTTTCCACCCAAAAATTTTGGGTCGATCTCGAGATTTTCGGTGGAAATCCAAAATTGTAGAGGCACGCTTTCTTGTCTTGGGTTCCTTGGATCCCCATCTATATAACGTGTTTGAAAGTCTTTGCTGATCTCAAAATATCTTCTTAAAGGGGCATGCCCACGCTAATAAGAGGTGGTGCCAGGAATTCAAATTTTCCTAATTATTGGAAATTCTGTACGGATTTTTCAACTTGGTTTCTAACAAAACAAAGACTAGAATTTAATTTTAGGTATGGTTTTGTTAGAAACCAAGTTGAAAAATCCGTACAGAATTTCCAGTAATTAGGAAAAATTTTTGAATTCTCGGGCACCACCTCTTATTAGCGTGGGCATGCCCCTTTAAATCTGTCAAGAACAGATCAAGATTGAGAGAACTTAGATATAATTATTTTTAGTAGAACACGCGAAAAATTGGTGAAGGGACGTTTCAGCGATTTTTTTCAAATGAAAAAAAGAGTAATAGCGAAAAGTGAGTTTTTAAATTACCTTAGTCCCCCTGTTGTTTTGAACAGGGGGACTAAGACGCCCGTTGAAAACGTCAATAAGCAACATTGAAAAACAACAGGGAGACCAAGGCAATTTTTACAAAAATCACTTTTACCTTTCAATTTTTCATTTGAAAAAGAGCGCCGAAAAACCGAAAATTTACACTACTCATCTATTTAAAAAAAAGATCTAAGCTCGCTGAATTTTTTTGATCTTATTTCAACAGATTTGAGGTGATATTTTGGAATTAGCAGAGACGTTTAAACAAGTTTTACTTCAAATGTTGATATTTTTTAATTTTGAAAAGTTTGAAGGAGGCTGCTAATAAATATTTTACCCAGTCTAGGGAATAAGGGCTAAAAGTATACAACCATTTTTTCGCTGTTTTTACCGCTTTTTATTGTCATCAAAAAATTTCGTCACCGCAATACTTTTTTGTGTCACCGATTTCTCAAAATTTTTCAAACCACTAGAGTGGTACTAAGCACTTCTCAAAAAAAATTCATTATAGCCTACAGTCAAGTCTCCTTAATGCGACCTTGCAAGGAACTGCAAAAATAACACCACTTAAGGAGTTGCACTATGTAGCCGTTGAAAGAAATGTCCTTGCTCTTTTTTGAACAAGTGCTTAGGCATGAAACATATTTCGAATTTTGATGCAAAAACATCATACAATACATGCTAAATTAACCTTGACCTCCTTCACTCAATTAACCTCGACCCCCTTCACTAATTAACCTCGACCCCCTTCACCAATTAACCTCGACCCCCTTCACTCAATTAACCTCGACCCCTTCACTCAATTAACCTCGACCCTTCACTCAATTAACCTTGACCCCTTCACTCAATTAACCTTGACCTCCTTCACTCAATTAACCTCGACCCCTTCACTCAATTAACCTCGACCCCTTCACTCAATTAACCTCGACCCCCTTCACTCAATTAACCTCGACCCCTTCACTCAATTAACCTTGACCCCCTTCACTCAATTAACCTTGACCTCCTTCACTCAATTAACCTCGACCTGTAAAAATTTAAAATAGACCACGGAAAAGATACACCGATGGTCGATTGTACCTGAAAATTAGACGATTATGGTAAACGGTGTGTGACCTTGAACAAATTTCGCTAGGTCCTAGCCAAATTGCGGTAGTCCAATCGAACTATCTTTCAAAACTGTTCGTACTATTTCCTTGATCCGAAATCTATGATCCTATCTATGATTTGCTACACAACAAACTATTGTTTCCAGATAGAGTAGGTAGGTGGCCTGGTAAGGTAGGTAGGTGGCCTGGTAGGATAGCTAGGTGAGCCGGTAGAGTAGGTTGGCAGGTAGATAGGTGGGTGGCAAGGTAGCTAGGTAGGGTAGGTAGTTGACCAGGTAGGGTAGGTAGGTGGACAGAGACCTACCTGCGCTGGCTACCCTCCAACCTGCCCCACCTACCTACTCCACCAAGCCACCTACCTAACCTACCCCACCAAGTCACCTACATAACCTACCAGGCCACTCACCTACCCTACCTATCTTCCAACCTACATTGCCTGCCCACCTACTATCTGGCAACTTATCTACCCTACCTGTCCACCTACCTACCATACCTGCCGACCTACTCACCCTACCTGCGCTACCTGGTTGGATAAATAGGTAGCGTAGGTGAGTGGCATGTTAGGTTAGGTAGGTGGCTTGGTAGGGTAGGTAGGTGGGTAGGTAGAGTAGGAGGGCAGGTAAGGTAGTGCCTACCTACCCTACCTACCCACCTACCTGCTCCACCTGCCCACCTACCTGCGCTGGCTACCATCCAACCTGCCCCACCTACCTACTCCACCTGGCCACCTACCTGCGCTACCTACCCACCTACCTACCCTACCAAGCCACCTACCTAACCTACAGGCCACCCACCTACCCTACCTATCTTCCAACCCAACCCTACTTGCCGACCTACTCACCCTACCTACCCACCTACCTCCTCCACCTGGCCACCTTCCTGCTCTACCTACCTCCAACCTGCCCCACCAAACCACCTACCTAATTTATCAGGCTTTGACTGACTAAACTTTGACTTTGACTTTCTGTTTCAAACTTTTTGAAGCGCCAGTCAAAGTCAAAGTCAAGGGCATAATCAAAGTCATGCGCACACAGCCAAAAAGTCAAAGTCAAGGTCAATGGCAAAGTCAAAGTCAATTATTGCATCAGCTGAGCGCTCTTCGTCCACCTCCATCATCGCTGAACAAGTTTATGGCGGCAAAAACAATCAGATTGTGTGCTTTGGCAGTGGAGAATGAATTTCTAAAAAAGTACAATCAAAAGAATTCCAAAATTATGGCTAGTTACCTGTATCGTTATTACGCTTACATTCTTCTTGAATCCATGCACACTTTAGCATTGAAGGATCTTTTTTAGAAATTCTGTCTTTGAACCTCGGGTCGAGAAAATAGCCAATCCATAAATCCTAAAATGACAACTTCTTAACTGCAAAAAAGAAAAATGTTTTACTTTTGATCTTCCACATCGAACTTTTCAATCAATAATCCCATTGAGGCTCGCATTTTTGTAACTCTGGATCAATGATAGCATACAAATCTGCTGTGAGAGCCCTAGCGATTGTAAATTCATCTTCCCTGCACATTTGCTTTGATGCTGACTCCAGCGGATTCAAGACCTTGACGACCTTCTTCAGTAAATTCCATTTCCTTCAACTCCAAGTGGCGCTTGCTGTATCTTGTTAAATAGAGATCGATGGCAGTCTTTGCTCGAGAAGTCGGTCCCCATATAGTAACTTGAATTCCACCTTGTAGGTTCATCCTGAAAACCGGTCCGTGTCAATTTACTATGACTGACAATTTACTATGAAAGTCTACGAGGAACCTGAAGTATGCTATGCTGTTTCAATCCAATAGTTTTCTGCTCTTCCTTGAGACGATCTTTGGCGAGAATTGAATGGTTAAATGGCCAACGAGTTTGCGACACGATTCCAACATTGGTTTGATTTCGGCATTCTTCAGTAAAGAGTGATTGACGACAAGATTTATCTTGTGCGCTCCACAATCGGCATGTAGATACCCTCCTTCTTCGAAAGCCTTAAGCAGAAAAATGATGGGAAGCTTTTGAAAAGTAACAATGTTTCACCTTCTTCATTTACTTCCTCATCTCTCAGAAAACATGGCGCTTATCTTGTTCGATTCCCCATTCGTTGAGCATTTTGTCGATCTTTTTGCTGATTGTGTCAAAGTTGTGGCTTCCTGGAAAATGACGGACACATAGAACGAATTTCTGGCGCTTCCACATTGAATCTATGCTATGGACTGTGAGACTAAAAGCTCATTCAATGAATCAATTAGTCGGTTTCAAAATACCATGATGCATACCTTATGAAACTTTCTGTGGGACCTGACCAAATATCCGATGTGAATGAGAGAGCAGGGCAATCTTTGAGACGCAACATTATCACCTTCTTTACAGCATTGTAGATTCGCGGCATTGCCCATTCTGTGTAGTGCTCCCTTCCTAAATTATCTTTGTTTCAATAGGCGACTCATGAGAACGAAAAATACAAACCTTTGATGTTTGCCTGGTCTTCCGAAGATAAAAGGGCTCTGAATTCTCTGGCTTTAGCAACAGCAAACGGTTGGTTGGTGCAAGCAATGAATTGGATGACCTTCTTGTCAAGAGCTGATAATTCCCCTATAAAACCACTAGTAATAAAAGAAAGCCGCATTCCAATACGATATTATTACCTGTTCCTCGGATGACGAATTGTTTCATTGACTGCTTCATTGCTTCCTTCTTTTCATCTTCAATCTTCTCCATCTCCTCATACTGCTTCTGATAAATCGGATGCTTGGCTAGATGCTGCTTCAGATTGGTAACTCCCTTATTCGGCGTCTTGATTTGCTTCTGGCAGGCATTGCAGTTGGCTTCCGTCGGCAAATTTCTTGTGAAGAGAAATTTGGTGTTATATCCTTCGAGAACGATTTTCCATATAGAGCTCATCTAAGACAAAAAACATTAATAGAGAAGAAAATAACAAGCAAAAAGCATAAAGAACTCAAAAATGGACATAAAAAATGGTCTGCTATGTTTTTTACAGATCGCCAAAAATAATTACGATTAATCGCAAATAATCGTAAACAAATTTACATAACGATAACGATTAACGATTATTTTCAACCGAACGATCGATTATACGATCGATTATTTTTAACCAAATTTGGGACGATTAGCGATTAATCGTTAGGACGATTAATCGATCGTCCGCAGCTCTAGTCTAGAGTCGATATCTTATATAGTATTTGGCATGTGTTGGTGGGTGGGTGGGTGGGTGTGTGGGTAACGCTTTTTTACTTCGAAGGCCAGAACGGGTCGTAGATAGCGAAATCACTTTTGTCGCTAATACCATCGTGTTCCCCAGAATGTCAGCTTTCGTTTAAAAAAAAGAACAGGCAAAAAAAAAGAGTTCTAATAGGGGATATACCTATTTTTATGAATGAAGTCATAGCCCCTCATCGAAATTTCGAAATACTATAGAGGCGCCGATAGGCGCCTGTGGTCCCTTGTTTGTTAAATAATTGGACCACGAAAAGTTCAAAAAGCAAGACTCTTTTGACTTATATTTAAAAAATTATCAGCATTTTAATAATATGAAAATTAATTTACTTTGATATAACATTCACAAGTTTTTACCGAAATTATAAACTATCTTATGTTTCATTTTTTTAAAATTATTCAAGCAGTATAACCTTGCGGCGTGCCGGCGTGCCGGCGTGCCGCCGGGTAAACATAGCTGATTTAGAGCGCGGGCGCCAGCGCTAGCGCCGGCGGCGAAATTTTTGAGATGCCGGCTCTGCAGCCGGCGCCGGTGGTGCTTAGGCGAAGCGCTTATCAATTTTTTTTGGAAAGCGTGCAAGTATGTATAGGTAGTGTTGCCCATATGGTGGTGTTGAGGTGGTGTTGCTCAAGTAGTTTAGGTGGTAGTGTCCAGTTGGTGGTTCCCAGGTGCTGTTGCTGTTTCTGCTGTTGCTGTTTCCCAGGTGTATTATCGAGGTGCTGGCACCCAGGTAGTGGTGCTCAGTCGGTGGTGCCCATGTAGTGGTACGCTCACTCCCGTTCTGAGCTGCGTAATGGTGCTCAGGTGGTGGTAACCATGTGGTGATACTCAAGTAGTGGTACCCCAGGGTAGCACCACCCAAGTAGTGGTGCTTGGTGGTGGTACCCATGTGGTAATACTCAGGTAGTGGTACGCTCACTCCCGATCTGCGCCGTGTAGCGGGGGGCGGGGCCTTCTAGTTGATAAACTGGTGTAAGGAAGGTGTAAAGGGCTACAACAATGCCTTTGCACATCTGCTATTTCACTCAGGGGTGGACACGGGCTGTCCAGGCCCGGGCTTTTGACGGACAGGCCCGGCCCGGGCCATACCCGCAACGGGCCGGGGCGGGTTGAAAAATGTCCGGGGCCGGGCTTGGGCCCGAAGCCCGATAATAATTGACAATTGACTGTATTACGATAAATGACTGTATTACGAGAGTTGACTGTATTTTTGACTGAGAACTGACTGAAGAGAACTGACTGAGCGTTGACTATATTGTTGACTGAGAGTTGAATGTATTGTTGACTAAGAGTTGACTGTATTGCTGACTGAGATTAGACCTTTCAGACCTTCATGATGAATTCTTCGATTACGTAGCTCAAACTGAGCGGGCTTGGCCGGGCTGTATTTCAACGGGCAGGGCTGGGCCAGGCCGTGAATTTTCGGGCCGTGTCCACCCCTGATTTTACTATCTTTTATTGTTTAAAAATTTTTGTAAATTTTTTTGACACAATGGTATTTTAGATCTATATTTTTTTGTATTCAAGTGCTATATTTTACTAACAATGCTTGCTTACAAATTTTTAACAATAGTTCTACGCACTATGTTCTTACCATGTTTTTTAACTGGGCTGGCAAAAGAAGACTCTATATGCATTTTATGATCTAGGTCCTTCTCGGAATCATGTCTAAGATAAGTGAGTGCGCGCATCTCTGACTCTCAGGCCCCTGCGCCCCCAAAGGGTGCACAAGAGGGTTGGTGGCTTGAGGTTGAGATGCTCACACCCACATACCCTAGACACAAATCACTCGAAAGTGACTCTGGATGCATAAAATATCCAAAAGGTATCCAAGTACCCTCCATAACTGGAAAAAAATCGAATTTTGGCCAAAAATTTTTTTTGTGGAAGGTACAAACCAACCCCAACAAACACAATTTGTATGCCCGCGGCTTAAAAAAACAACTTTTCTACTTTTCAGCCAAACTTTCAACATTTATCTTAACTTTTCCATTTTTCAGCCATACTACCCCCATTCACCTCAACTTTTCCACTTTTCAGCCATACTCACCCCATTCACCCCAAGCATTACCTTAGGCTTAGGTTTAGGCTTAGGCTTAGGCTTAGGCTTAGGCTTAGGCTTAGGCTTAGGCTTAGGCTTAAGGCTTAGGCTTCCCCAGGCTTTAACAATGGCTTAGGCCCGCTACTGTAATATACCCCCAATAATTGACCTACTGTCATATACCCCTCCCCCATTAAACAATTTCCATGAATGCCCTTCCGGGTTGAAAAAACAGGTTTTCTATCGTTTTCACGGTCTAATACAGCTATAGAAACCATAAAAAAGTGATTTTGGGTTAGGCGATAAAAAGAATTCCTGCCCTTTTCTTTATGTAAAAGTAGTCAACTCGCATGAAAACGAGGTTAAAATCGGTTTTCGGACCAAGGGGATTTTGCTACCAACTATCACCACACAATTATAATAACTGCAATGGCTTATGATAAGTGAATACTAGTGATGGCCGCAATGCAATATATTGCATTGCAGCATTACATTGCATTGCAAATTTTTGGCCCGAAAATATTGCATTGCAATATTGCATTGAACTTTTTGAAAATATTGCATATTGCATTGCAAATCAGAAAATATTGCAAACATTATTAAATTCATTTTTGTCCTGAGAGAAAAAATCTTCAAGTAAAAAATCTGTCTGAAAATGTGTTTACTTATTTTGTCTCTCGTTATTTTTTCTCTCGTCCTTTTTCCAATCGCAACTTCTCTCGACACCCACATGGCCGCCATCAGAGATTTGGAACTACAAACAATGCGCAACTCAATGGCCCTCTTCACACTTCCGTTTCTGGAAACGGAAACGGTGTTTCCTTAAACCGTTTCTTTGTTTCCGGAAACCGTTTCAATTTTCGGTTCACTGACGAGAAACAGAAACGAATCCGTTTCAGTGAAACGGAGAGCCGTTTCACTGAAGCGGTCTTTTGTTTACCTGAAACGGATTTGTTAGAGTCGCCATATTTCATATTTTTGTAGGAAAAGTTGATTTTTTTCTTATTTCCTTATATCATATTTCTGGAACCTCACTTAATTTAAGAGTAACGAACACTGGATAAAAATTTATGCAAAACTTATATCCAAAATTTGGAATATAATTTTATTTTCATCAACGACTGAACACTTTTAACATTTCGACATTCAGTAAAAAAGCAAAGTCAAATGGTTTTGTTGGATTTGATAGATTCTTTCTTCGTTAGTCAGGCATCCGGATCTGAATTCATAAGAGCCCACTCATACTTGCTGCACTAGCTGTAAATTTCTTGGCGAAAGTGAAATGCCTGTTGCGGTGATTTCTATTCTAAAAGCTTGAGTACACGATCCACTTTCAACGTACACGATCCACTTCGATCCACTTTCAAGAGTACACGATCCACTTGTTTCAGCACTAAACTTCTTGAAATCATCTACAGGAGCACTGTTCTTCGCATTCTTAATCAAAGCAAAATTATTGACATTTTAAAATTATTGACATTTTTATTGACATTGCAAAATTATTGACAAAAAATTTAATCTCACCGAAAACTTCTGCTTCTTCAGCGGGCTGTCATATTCGCTATTGTCTGCAACGTTTGAGATTCTGTCTTCTTTTTTGTCACCAGCATTGGCAGTTGAGAAAGCGTTCATCTGAAGCAAAAAACTTTTGGCAGTCTAAAATCTTGAAAAAAAAACAAAATGACACTAGCTATGTATGAATCAGTTTCGTGAAACCGTTTCGGGCTCATGAAACGGTTTCCGTTTCACTGGAAACGCGTTTCTTTCGATTAATTTCGCTGCAAGAGGCCCTGCTGCAGCGGTTTCCTTATTAATTTCGTTTCAAGAAACGGGGCTGAAACGAGCTAAATCGTTTCCGTTTCCGTTTCAGCTTCGGAAACGAAAATGTGAAACGGTGTCACGGAAACGTGTTTTTCGTTTCAAGAAACGATTTTTTTTCCGTTTACGTTTCATGTACCTGAAATGGTTTCTGGAAACCTTTTTCGCCCGTTTCCGTTTCCAGAAACGGAAGTGTGAAAAGGGCCAATCCTCAACCTTCCGGTGGAGAAGTTTAATTTGGCAAACAGTTTAAACAGAGTTGCGGAATGTGATTTCTTTGAAAAAAGAAGAATGTGACTTCTTTAAATAAATGATAAATCTGCTAAAAAGTTTGTGGCGACCTCCCGAATTCTGATGTATCGGAGTACATTAATGGTCTGCATCTTGAAAATGAAACACAAAAGTTGCAAAGTCATCCGCAGACAGGAAGCGCAGTGGAGAAGAATAGTGCATGTGTAGTGTATGTGGAGAAGAATAGTGCCGATCCCGTTATTCTCGGCTGCGCCGATCAATTGGACGACTTCTTCTACAAAGAGCAGCAAAGGAAAGAACAACAGAACAAACTCACAGATTTCTTTTCAGTGGTTTAATGTAATTTTCGATTGTTAAATTTCGCCTGAAATAAATCTTTATTGCCTTGTATGTACAGTCGACGCTTGATATAAAAACACCTCCTTTGTCTCACTAGTTTTGTGCTGAATAAAAGCGTTATATAACCCCAAAATAGCGCCAACTGGGGGTCATTTAGAAGAACCCTCGCTAATCCGGCACCTAAGGATAGGCCCCGAGGGGTGCCTGATCAGCGAGGCTCGACTGTATAGCCAAAACTGTAGAAGCTTTCTACAAACAAAAAAGTGTTTCACTGTTTCAGCTCAGAGACATGAACATTAAAAGAAGCAAAACACTTCAAAAGTTATAAAGAAAATCTCGTCTAATTCGCCAGTGGATTTACCGTCGAAACCGAAAATCACCCGACCCATATTGAAATTGTTCTGAACTGTAATTTCCAAAAAAGCTGGGTGTGTGGAAATAATTGAACTAGTCAGCGTTGGTAAGCCAAAAAATCAATTAGAACACAATTTATCTGCTGCAAATATTGATCTGTGCTAATGTAGTTAGATGGAAGTGGCTTGAAAAATATTGCAGAAATGTTAACTGTTAAAAAAGATGAAAAACAAACAAACAAAACAAAAAAATAAATAAAATAAAATAAAAAAGTTGGGTCACCCTGTTTATAGTGTTTTAGTTAAACTAGCAGTAAAAATAATTTATCCAATTTATATCCAATCAACTTATTCAAGTGAAAGCATAAAATTAGGCTTGAAATAAGTGGATGAAGACCATCGCTAACTGACTGGCCACAAATAGTGCAAAGCTCTGCACACAGCTTCTACGATCTGACACTGTGTTTGCATTGGTGGATCCATCGTCTGGGCATTTGAAGTTAGGGGTGGTGATGCAGAGTTCACGGGTCCTGTTCTCATAACTGTCACCTTCATAGGCACGGTAGAAAGGTGAATTGTTGACAATGTCGGAACAAGTAATTTTCAATTGCTGAACACAATAAATTAGTGACAGTTACCCAACTCGTTGAGAAATTTGGAAATGCCATTATTCTCAAAAACAATGGTCCTCCAATTCTAACAATCCTAAATTCCCTATACATAATATAAACTCCCAAAGTTTATATTTTGTATAGGTTTTTGCTTGGACCAGCCAGAGTTGCGATCTTATTTTTGGCAGTTCGCCAGGATCTCAGCTTTCCTATGGTATATTAATGAAGTTTGAAAAAAAATGGGATCAGAACGATCAGCCCGTACAAGCCACCAACTCAGAGCCAAAAAACCGAGGGTTTCGGGTTTTCTTTGGCAGGTGACCAAAATTTTGGGTGCAAAAGTGCCTGTTTTTGGTCGAAATTTTAGAAACTAGGAACTAGAAATTAGGAACTAAAATTTGCACATGTAAAGTGGGTTCAGGAATTCGATTGCGCGCATCTGAATTGAAAAATTCGGATTATATCAGAACTTAGCCTTGATGTTTTAAATTTGAAATTTTTCAAAATTTCGAATTTCCGCAGGAGCTGAAAGTGAATAAATTTTTTTGTATTTTTGTCAGAGTTATACTCAAGTAGTGACATTATTTCACAACTCAGAACTATGATAGCGCAAATGATTTGTCAGAACGTGTAGAACAATAAGTAAAATTAATATTTTATGAGTGTAGTCAAAAACTACGAGTTTAGTCAAAAACTACGAGTTTAGTCAAAAATCTCGCGAATTTACGAAAACCTGAACAAACTCAGGATATCCTGAGGGTCCAAATTTTGGGGTTTAGGTGGGTGGTCTCCAGAAGGGTCACAGCCTTTCAAAATTTGAATCTTAGTGTATTAGGGAAATTGGCGCCAAACAAGAAGTTATCAAAAATGGTCTATTTGAGACACCTTTTTTGTTTCATGCCTCTGACCTGATTTTTTCACTTTCGGCTTCTGCATGCTTTTAGCCAAAATGTTCCTCACATTTAGGCCTTTCGAATGAGCCATCACTTGTCCATAAAACAGTTGAAATTTCAAAACCACAATAAATTTCTGTGAAAATTTTCAGAAAAAAATCTACGCCTCATTGACATGATTGAGATCCTGCCGAGTTTTTGTGTCTAATTTTTCTCAAACAAAACCGGAGACTAGATGGAGGAGTAAATTTGCTGCATTTTGGTACCAAGGACGTATACAAAAAATACAAATTTTGGGTGTTTTATACAAAAGTTAGATGGGAAACGCAAAACCCCTATTTTTACTCGAGAAAATGCCTGTTCTTTGCTTTAACTGGTCTCTAGTTTCTAAAATAACATCTTCACGAAATTCGGCTGAACTTTTCAACTAGTTGAATGTGTGAGCTACGTTTTGGTATATAGAAAAGCTCTAAAAATGCAAATTTGAAGCATCTCATGCAAAAATAAACTCTTCGTTTTTTAGAGCTAACGGAGAATGTGCATCCCGGAGATCGTGTCTGCGTCACAGGAATATTTCGTGCTACGCCAATCCGACTTAATCCCGCCCAGCAAAGTGTCAAGTCAGTGTACAGAACCAGTATTGACGTTATTCACTTTCGAAAAATGGACCAGAACCGTCTTCATGAATCTAACGATGGGTGGGTTCAAATTATCAGTCAATCAGTATCATTGCAATTATTTTTTAGCTGCTACATGACGGAAGAAAGGATTAAAGAAATCACGGATCTTTCAAAGCAGCCTGACGTCGTCGACCGTCTGGTCAAGTCCATTGGTAATTTTTTATTTGTAAGTTTTATAACCGGGAGGTCAATTTTTATTTCAGCCCCAACCATCTTCGGACATGATGAGATCAAGAAAGGAATTTTGTGTTTGCTATTCGGTGGCTGCCGCAAGTCGGATGAGGATGGAAATCGTGTTAAGCTCAGAAGCGAGATAAATCTGCTGCTTTGTGGAGGTGAGCATTTATTTTGACGTGTTTGTTTATTTAAACTTTATTTAAACGTCTTACTTTTAGATCCAGGCACTGCCAAGTCACAGCTTCTGTAGTTTTGCAATTTGAAGAGATCTCCATCATTTTGATATATTTTATTTAGGCAATATGTCTTCAAGCTTGTTCCACGATCACAGTATACTTCTGGCAAGGGATCATCTGCTGTTGGTTTGAGTGCCTCAATAACGAGGTATTTTTCTGCTCAGGCCAGTTCCACTTCTAGCTTGTACTTTTGCAGAGATCCAGATAGCAAAGGAGTCGTTCTTCAAACTGGTTCCTTGGTATTGGCGGATAACGGTGTGTGCTGCATTGACGAGTTCGACAAGATTCGACTGGTCTCAACGCAGTTTGTTGAAGAGCGAGTTAAGAGAGGTTAGCTTTTACTCTTCTGTCGCAGAAACTATTCCATTGCTTTAGATGGGGAAAGACATATTTGCTCCAACACACAAGGTGAGAAATCTACTCCAAGACTATACTGGCCAGCTTCTATTCGAGTCTACTGCTGTTGATGGAGTTCCCTACGTAGGACAGGGACAGCAGGACAGGGATCAAGAATCAATAAGTCGACCGGTCAAAAAGCAGCAGGTTTCAGCAAGAGAAGCACTAAAAGCTATGTGGTGCAGAAGAAAAAGCAAGCGAAAGCAGAGGCTGCAAGCCGAGCTAAGGCTGCAGTCTTCGTAAGCTCTTTTAGCTTGCCTTATATACCACTTTAAAAATTCTTTTGTTTAAGTGAAGCAGTATGAGCAATAAATTGAACTTCAAGCAGGTCTGGATAAGTCATCGTAAGCGACAATACTGCGCTGATCGTTTGCCTGTCTGTTGGTGGTGCTCTGTAAGCTGTTTAATCAGTCATCATATCATAATTTGATCCGTTAAACTTTAGGCTCTTGCTTGCTGCCATTGGCTTTGGATTGTGGTGTTTGTGGAAGTACAGAACGAAGAATTCAATGTCAGCTGCTGATTTTGAGTGTGTTGTTGATTAAATTTCTCATGTAGCTGTTTGAGGAATAAATTTGTCATGTAGGTGTTTGAGGAATAAATTTGTCATGTAGGTGCTTGAGGAATAAATTTGAGGATTTATGGTTCTTTTCAATCTGCTCAGATTTTCTTTGGTGCAAATAAAAATATATAAAGCATTTTCGTGAAATTCTTCTTTGAAATATTGAAAATCTACAATTAAATTCTTGGCGTTTTGTTTAAGTTGAACTACAAGGAAATTCAAATTTTGAAAGGCTGTGGGGTCAAAGGTGGCCAAAAATCATGTCTTATCAAAGTATTTTTCTTAAAAATGCGCGAGAAGACGCACAACAACATAAAATTTTACAAATTTTTTTCTAATATGAAATTTTTTGAGAAAATTATAATTTTTTTGAAATTTTTTATTGTGATGACTGCGGTGATGTGTTTTAGAGCAGCTGCAAAGCAGCAGACAACTTTAATTGGACCTTTGGAACAAAGCTCTCTAGATATAGTTATACGCGAAAAAGTAAAGCCTAAGCCTAAAAATATTTTTTGATGTTCGAAATAGTTTTTCCATACATGTTGTTTGGGGTCAGACACACAGGTAGGTAGTTGCCTGGTAGAGTAGCTAGGTGGCCAGTTAGGGTGGATAGGTGGTCAGGTATGGTACATGGCCTGGTAGGGTAGGTAGGTGGCGTGTTAGGGTAGCTATGTGGCCATTTAGGTAGGTAGTTGCCTGGTAGAGTAGCTAGGTGGCCAGTTAGGGTGGATAGGTGGTCAGGTATGGTACATGGCCTGGTAGGGTAGGTAGGTGGCGTGTTAGGGTAGCTATGTGGCCATTTAGGTAGGTAGTTGCCTGGTAGAGTAGCTAGGTGGCCAGTTAGGGTGGATAGGTGGTCAGGTATGGTAAGTGGCCTGGTAGGGCAGGTAGGTGGCGTGTTAGGGTAGCTAAGTGGCCATTTAGGTAGGTAGTTGCCTGGTAGGGTAGGTAGGTTGCCTGGTAGGGTAGGTAGGTTGCCTGGTAGGGTAGGTAAGTGGCCTGGTAGGGTAGGTAGGTGGCGTGTTAGGGTAGCTAAGTGGCCATTTAGGTAGGTAGTTGCCTGGTAGAGTAGCTAGGTGGCCAGTTAGGTGGATAGGTGGTCAGGTATGGTACATGGCCTGGTAGGGCAGGTAGGTTGCCTGGTAGGGTAGGTAAGTGGCCTGGTAGGGTAGGTAGGTGGCGTGTTAGGGAGCTAAGTGGCCATTTAGGTAGGTAGTTGCCTGGTAGAGTAGCTAGGTGGCCAGTTAGGGTGGATAGGTGGTCAGGTATGGTACATGGCCTGGTAGGGCAGGTAGGTTGCCTGGTAGGGTAGGTAAGTGGCCTGGTAGGGTAGGTAGGTGGCGTGTTAGGGTAGCTAAGTGGCCATTTAGGTAGGTAGTTGCCTGGTAGAGTAGCTAGGTGGCCAGTTAGGGTGGATAGGTGGTCAGGTATGGTACATGGCCTGGTAGGGTAGGTAGGTGGCCTGGTAGGGTAGGTAAGTGGCAACGTAGGGTAGGTAGGTGGCGTGTTAGGGTAGCTAAGTGGCCATTTAGGTAGGTAGTTGCCTGGTAGAGTAGCTAGGTGGCCAGTTAGGGTGGATAGGTGGTCAGGTATGGTACATGGCCTGGTAGGGTAGGTAGGTGGCCTGGTAGGGTAGGTAAGTGGCAACGTAGGGTAGTTAGGCGCACCCTCCTCTAGAGGGAAGGGGGGAGGTTGTCTATTACAGTCATTTTAAAATAAGCAGGGGCGCTATTATAAGAAACAAGGGACCACAGGCGCCTATCGGCGCCTCTATAGTAAAGTACAGTACAGTTATTTGTATAGTACAGTTATTTCGAAATTTCAATGAGGGGCTATGACTTCATTCATAAAAATAGGTATATCCCCTATTAGAACTCATTTTTTTCGCCTGTTCTTTTTTTTAAACAAAAGCTGACATTCTGGGTCTGTGGTCCCTTGTATATATAATAATATAAATATGATAAACGAGACTAGACTGTATCATCTCAGTCGTATATGTGCCAGCCGTAAAAAGCTGAGTTGTCCTATATATGAATTTCTTTCGAGATCAGTTATCCAATAGCTGAGTTGTCCGTGTTTTCAGTTTCAGGGATACCAGTCTGCAGCCACCCATACCCCCTAGTTCTGGGGCGTTATGCGGCGGGTGGTTGAAAAATTATAAAGCCTGGTCTATAATTAGACAAAATACGGTGATTTTTACAAGGGACTACAGGCGCCGATAGGCGCCTGTAGTAAAAATTAAAATTACCCTTGTAAAAATTACCCACACATGCCAAATACTATATAAGATACAGTACTCTCTAAGCCAAAGAGGGGCAAAAAGCTGAATCACTTTTTTGCCCCGTTTAGCTTTTTTTCTTTTTCTCAAAACCTTATCTCCCCTATTTCCCCATTTTCGCTGCTCAAAAAAGTTATATGAGAGCTTAATCAGCATTTATGTGTCCAAATGGCTTACTTCAAGATTGAACTTGGACTTGGGAGGCACTGTTATAAAAAATGAAATCTTGACGGTTCGTTGAGATCTCATTGACTGGGACACAGCACTAGCAATAGTCGAGTCACTGTTCTCGGATTTGTACTTGGAAGAGCTCTCCTTGACATAGCTTGTGTCCTCATAGGTTATGGTATTCTCGTGGATCTCATTGAATCCTACATTGAATAATTTTAATGCATGGTTGCTGTATTATTACCGTTTTCGGAAACCCGATTTTTTGAACTTAAAAAATGTTTCTTTTTTTACAATTTTTCACTGTGTTCTTTGTTTTCTAGAAGAGCTTATTTGGAACGACGAAATTTCCACTTTAAAATTAAAAACTCTATGGCACTTGCTGGACACGAATCCTGTGTCACAATTTAGGTTTTGAATAGACTAAACTTTAATAGGGATTTCGCAGACGCAATTGTTTTTCTCAAAAAAATATTTTAGATAAATTTATGTTTTTAATAAAATAAATTAGACAATGGTAAAATAAAAATTTAGGAAAAGTTCGTCAAATCGGTGACTATAAGCCTAAGCCAATAAAACAGCCCTTTTACCGTTTCGCCCTTTTAACATACCTTTTTTGTAGGCAAACTAAAATTAAATAGCAATTTGAGAGGCTTGCAATTTTCATACAGTCAACGCTCGATAGTATGTACCATATTTGGATCGCCGCCGTCACCGGCGGTGGTTTTTTGGAGGTTTCCAACTATGGTATGTACCCCCAAAAAGTTTGTTCTCCAGTCCGACATTTTAACCCCGATTTTGGAAGGCCTTTGCCGAAAGTGATCCGTCAGTCTGGTCACAAAAATTGTAAGGATTACAATTTGGCCGATCATTTTTGTGAATTTTTTGACACACTCACTTTTTGTGTACAAAAAGTGAGTGAGTACGTCATATCCAGCGTTGCGGGTCAAAATGGCGAAACTACATAATTTCTTAAAAATAGCCGGCAAAATCGGAATTGACCAGACTGACGAATCACGTTTGATAAAAGATTTAAAAAATCGGGATAAAAAAGTGTCGCACTATAGGCGGGAACGAAGTCAAGGAGATATCCACTTAACGAGAGTCGACTGTACCAACAAGTGAAGATGAAAGTACCCACACCCAATGAGAAGTCCAGATTGAGACTAAAAACGCCAGGGACAATTGGAACGCTTAATCCAGCTTTTAGGTTGAGATCTATGCCAGTACTATCACCATCTTCTTCAATTGTGCGGTCTGTGACCACATTCACCTGCAGTGTCAAATTATAGCTTAGGCGAAATAATACAGAACTACCTGAACATCTGAAATGTTCTCGGAATGGCTACTATCAGAGCTGCTGTTTTTATCGCCTATGTGCGATTGACTTGAAGAGTGGGTCTGAGTGAATGAAGTGCCTTCGCTGTGGGAGTAACTTTTGTTCAAAGCCACTTTCAAATTGTTGTGTACAGTGTCCAGGCTAACCCAATCCATTCGACATTTATCAAGACTTGGACTGCTCTGAAAACTTGCAAAATTATGGAATTGAGGAAAAATATAAACCAGTTCAGTCAAAATTTTTGGATAATTCAAATTTATTGTTAGTTCCGTGCAGTAATACGCACAGGATCATATTATCTAGGGTTGTTTAGAAAGTTCGTGAGGCTGAATTGAGCTATTCACGCATCTCTTATCCTATATACTGAAAGAGAGTTGTCTGCATGTGTGTGTGTGTCTCAGGCATGTTTTTCATGTGTTCGGGAAATTGGATCGGAATTGAAATTTCGTATTGTATTGTTTGAGTGCGAGTCTTTTTCAAAATTTTTGAGACTTTTTTGACTCAACTATGAACACTACTCCAGTCCAAGTGCCTCAATAATGGTAAATACTTGAGGTTCACTGAACTGTGGCTTATAGTTGAGTCTCAAATTGGAGCATAGGTAAGAGGAGCTACCTGGGTGAGACTGTTATTCATGTCTAATTTGAATACTAATTTGTTAGCAAAGATTGTTCGACCATGCCAGCACAAAATCAGCACAAACGAAAGCGGCCCGTAGGGTCGCCCAGCACTGGTTGAACTTAACTTCAACGAGTGAATTCAGCTTAAAGGGGAGAGAGTACATATCGAATGGCAAATATTTTAAACTCTCAGGTTTAGATTCCCATTGGGTTTTATGTTTATGTTTCATGTGCAATTTTTGTATCGAAATGATGCTCAGGCCCTTGGCTTTCCAACAACACTATCAGCATACGCGAGTTCAAGATATTCGTTATTCGATGTGTAAACCGAAGCATGGTGAAAGATGCTGGAATGACAAATGAGCGACAAACGCTTACATCATCTAAAAGCACTTACAATATCATGTGTACCGTCTGATAAACACGAATAAAAAAGCAGTAAATAAACTGAACCAAAAATTTAAAAATATTTAAAAAAAAGCTGTGGCTTTTACGCCAAATATTTATAAAAAACATATAAAAGAACATATACCGTTTTTCTCTAATTCTGTCCCGTGTGTGGAATTTTTCCACCCAAAAATTTTGGGTCGATCTCGAGATTTTCGGTGGAAATCCAAAATTGTAGAGGCACGCTTTCTTGTCTTGGGTTCCTTGGATCCCCATCTATATAACGTGTTTGAAAGTCTTTGCTGATCTCAAAATATCTTCTTAAAGGGGCATGCCCACGCTAATAAGAGGTGGTGCCCGGGAATTCAAAAATTTTTCCTAATTATTGGAAATTCTGTACGGATTTTTCAACTTGGTTTCTAACAAAACAAAGACTAGAATTTAATTTTAGGTATGGTTTTGTTAGAAACCAAGTTGAAAATCCGTACAGAATTTCCAGTAATTAGGAAAAATTTTTGAATTCTCGGGCACCACCTCTTATTAGCGTGGGCATGCCCCTTTAAATCTGTCAAGAACAGATCAAGATTGAGAGAACTTAGATATAATTATTTTTAGTAGAACACGCGAAAAATTGGTGAAGGGACGTTTCAGCGATTTTTTTCAAATGAAAAAAAGAGTAATAGCGAAAAGTGAGTTTTTAAATTACCTTAGTCCCCCCTGTTGTTTTGAACAACAGGGGGGACTAAGACGCCCGTTGAAAACGTCAATAAGCAACATTGAAAAACAACAGGGAGACCAAGGCAATTTTTTACAAAAAATCACTTTTTACCTTTCAATTTTTTCATTTGAAAAAAGAGCGCCGAAAAACCGAAAAATTTACACTACTCATCTATTTAAAAAAAAGATCTAAGCTCGCTGAATTTTTTTGATCTTATTTCAACAGATTTGAGGTGATATTTTGGAATTAGCAGAGACGTTTAAACAAGTTTTACTTCAAATGTTGATATTTTTTAATTTTGAAAAGTTTGAAGGAGGCTGCTAATAAATATTTTACCCAGTCTAGGGAATAAGGGCTAAAAGTATACAACCATTTTTTCGCTGTTTTTTACCGCTTTTTATTGTCATCAAAAAATTTCGTCACCGCAATACTTTTTTGTGTCACCGATTTCTCAAAATTTTTCAAACCACTAGAGTGGTACTAAGCACTTCTCAAAAAAAATTCATTATAGCCTACAGTCAAGTCTCCTTAATGCGACCTTGCAAGGAACTGCAAAAATAACACCACTTAAGGAGTTGCACTATGTAGCCGTTGAAAGAAATGTCCTTGCTCTTTTTTGAACAAGTGCTTAGGCATGAAACATATTTCGAATTTTTGATGCAAAAACATCATACAATACATGCTAAATTAACCTTGACCTCCTTCACTCAATTAACCTCGACCCCCTTCACTCAATTAACCTCGACCCCCTTCACTCAATTAACCTCGACCCCTTCACTCAATTAACCTCGACCCCCTTCACTCAATTAACCTCGACCCCTTCACTCAATTAACCTCGACCCCTTCACTCAATTAACCTCGACCCCCTTCACTCAATTAACCTCGACCCCTTCACTCAATTAACCTCGACCCCTTCACTCAATTAACCTCGACCCCTTCACTCAATTAACCTCGACCCCTTCACTCAATTAACCTCGACCCCTTCACTCAATTAACCTCGACCCCCTTCACTCAATTAACCTCGACCCCTTCACTCAATTAACCTCGACCCCCTTCACTCAATTAACCTCGACCCCTTCACTCAATTAACCTCGACCCCTTCACTCAATTAACCTCGACCCCTTCACTCAATTAACCTCGACCCCTTCACTCAATTAACCTCGACCCCCTTCACTCAATTAACCTCGACCCCCTGCGACATGATTAAAAAGACTGAAAAACAACTTATTTTACACTTTTTGTGCAAAAAGTTATTGGTATTGACAAATGTAAAAAAATTTTTGCCTTGGTCTCCCAAGCCAAGTCCCAGGTCAAGGTTAAGTGCTCCTAGTCATGATTTAGCTCCAAGCTTCTGTAAGGTCATTTCGAAATTTTGTCAAGCATTTTCATCACTTTAAATGGTCAAAAGTTTAATCTGGAGTTCAACGCTTTAACAACATCTTAGCATTTTATTATAGTGCAGCTCAAGAACTACATCAACAAAAGTAACTGGACTGCAAAAACAATTCAAGTTTTCTAAAGAAAGTATTATGGTGACCCTGCCTACAAGCTTGTGTGTACCTCTGTTGTATTTAGAAATAAAACTAGGAAGAAATATTAAACAATTTTTAGTCGAATGATAAAAAAATTACAACATTTATAACAAAAAGCATCAGCCTAAAAAATTCAAGTTCTTCCAGGTGTTTTTCTGTTTTAACCCAGACAAAGTGCTCATGAATGTTAATTTTGAGCAAAATTTTGAGCAAATTTCAATTTTTTTAATCAAAAACCGATGGTCTGTTGGAGTGAAAGTCGAAAAGAAGCTGTCTAGAGTGGGAATCGAACCCACCTACCAACTTTCACTGATCTACCGAGGCTACAATCAACTATTGATAGATCCTCAAGTTTGTTCCCGCCTGGAGTCTAATACTTTTTTGATCCTAATTTTGAAGGCATTCGCCAAACGTGATTCGTCAGGCTCATCACGAAAATTGCATTATGATTTTACAAGCAATTGAGGGCAACGAAAAATCCTTGCACTACACCAAAAAGACTCATTTTTGCTACACTGACGCCAAAACAAAATTATTGATTATAAATGGGTTTTTATTGTAATAGCCTGCCACAACCATTGTCCAATCATCCAGCCAAATGCGATCAATAACCACCAAAAACTCTAAACACCGAAAAATCAATATAGACGATAAACTAAAAAACAAACTGAATAGCCCATAAAGCAGCCAAAACCAGCAAAATGGGGGAGAAGGCAAGTGGAGAGGCGGTGGATTGGTCGGAGTTTTCTTCGACCCTAATGTCATCAAGGGCGATTTCCTTGCCATCCACCCAGCTGTCCCCTTCAAATACGCGTTGGTAGGCGGTCTCGGTTGAGGTGTGGGGGCACATGATCCACAGTTGCTCCACTCCAATACTAGTATAAGGTGGGATGTCCACTTCAGTCTTTTGGGTGGTGGTGCGGGTAGTGGTCAGGATGCTCTTTAAGGAGGTGGTAAAGGTGTTCTCCAACTCAGTGGTACTGCTAGACGACAAAACGCTCTTGGAGGTCTTGCCTTTCGTCTTCCTCACGGTCTTCACATTCTCAGTCTGCCAGCCAGACTTAGTTTTGTGCTAAAATGTGGTTTTGGTAAATGAGATACAGTAAAACAGCATCCCCAAAAAGGAACTTTTACAGGAACCAAAAATTTTCTTAACTCTAAAAAAGCAAAACCGCCATATAACGGCACCCTATTTTCAAAAAGGGGTGCCGTTATACAGAGGTTTTGCTTTTTTAGAGTAAAAAAAATTTGGTTCATGTAAAAGGATCGGCAAAATCGGAATCCTTGCAATTTTTGGGACTGGACTGTCAAAAAGACCTAACAAAAAAAGTTAAAAAATCGGTACAAAAAGTAAAAAATTTTTGGGAATTTTGGGGATGCTGTTTTATAGAGGTTTGACTGTAATCCAACTTTTTTGCTGAATAACCATTAATTTCCTATTCGAAAAAAGTGAAAATCCATATTCTTTCCGAGCTTTGAATTCGCCTTAATCTCCCATCTTGTTTTTTTTCACGGTATAAGAAGGCGAGGAAAGTGATTATTCACCAAAATCAGTTTTCCTAAATATTACCTAAACATTACCTCTAAACTTGCTTCAGCCTTCACCTCAGCGGCTAATTTCACACCCATGCCTCCATCATTTCCTCCGTCTTTTGCTCCTTCGCCACCCTTCTTGCCACCATCCTTTGCTGGAGTCTTGGGATCAGTTGCAGGCTCAGCTACACTAGGTTTGGGATCTTGTTTACTGAAGCCTTCTTCCTTTTCTGCCAAATCACTGGCCTCCTTGTTGACATTTTTGCCTCCGCTCAAAAGCTCCACAATCTGATTGCCATAGGTGCCAGCTCTTTTTCCAAGGGTCTTACCAAAATCTGCCAGGCCTCCTTTTTTGAGCATTCCCTTGACCTTGTCGATGCCAGTGCTGACCGTGTTCCATCCTTCCTTAATGGTTCCCACATTTTTGCCATTAAGCCATTCAGAAGCCTTGGCGAAATCACTCTCACTCATCCAGTCCTTGATTTTGTTGAGCTTAGAGTCGGACTTGAACCACTCCTTGGCTTTGGTCAACCCTCTATGAGATTTTTCATCCAGCCAGCCGATCACCTTTTCGTATTCCTTCTGGCCCATCTCCTTGGCTAGGGTCATTGCCTCTGGGCCCAAATCTTTGATGTTGCGGATGGATCCAAGGGGGGTCTTCAAGGGGGCACCAGTTCCAGAACTGAGAGCAGCATCGTCGGACAGCAAAGTAGTCCCTCCTCCTTTTGCACCCACACCGACTTTTGCAGTATTTTCAGTCGTCTCAAACTCCGTGCGTTTTTTAACGTCCATTTCATCGATGGTCATGCTTTCGGTGTCCTCTCGACTGCTGGAACTCATGGTATGTTGAGCCTTTCGCTTGGCGTCCATCTGCAGCTTTTCCTGTGTGCTTGTGGTGCCAATGGAGACCTCATAGGAAGACCTGAGAGTAGTATTAGCACTGTTCTTGGTGTGCATAAGCAACTGCCAATGCATTTGGCACTTCATCAGTGACTCACTCTTCTGAATGGTTTTTTATGGTAAGAAAATTTGGTCTTAATATTTTCTTATTATCTCAGCTCCATTTTGAACGGTGACTTGCCTGATGACTGTCTTGAAAAAATAGTTTGAAAGGGGTGTGTGACGGAAATACTGTGTGAATATTCAGTACGTTAAAAATTGCCAGTTTTTAAGGCATTTTCAAAATGTATGAGCAGATCTATAAAAAATGATTGAAATAATTTCCAACCCTGAAATATCTTCTTTTCTGCCGGAAAGTCTCTTTTCCCGCCGGAAATTTTAAAAACCCTTCGGTTCCCGTTGATTTTCAAATTTATAAAAAGTTTTCGGGAAAAGTTTTTCAATATAGCAGATTTTTTCGAGAAGGTAATAGATTTAAAAACCTATCTCTCCAACTTTTTCAACCTCATTTGGTCAAATAATGGCTTGTTAGAAAGGTGAGATCCAGAGCTACGTTATAGTTAAATAAGTTGAAAATCAATTTAAAAATCAACGAGAGCAAAGGGATTTTTAAAATTTCCGGTAGTAAAAGAGACATTCCCAGCAGAAAAGGAAATATTTCAAGATCGATAGCAATAACAACCATAAAAGATTTAGAAAACTGAAGAAAACTCTATTGGTCAAATATCCTATGCAACATACAACCCGTTTTCAGGACTATTTCCCAATCAGTGGGGTTTTTTCATGTTTTTTCATTTGAAATATCCATAAATTTTTTTCTATTTTTATAACACTACGCAGTTGGTGTCATTATATACCTAAGATTCAGAACTATTAAATGCGCTATTGACTGAGTGAATGTTGTTAAAAACAGGGTTAGTCAATAGATTGCAACGCTTTTGAGCAACCATAACTTTTTGTCTGGGTTGAATTCTGATATTCTGTGAACGCAGAGCCTCTCAGTTTTTCATAAGCCTTTTATAAGCCAATATTTAATTTGACTGTGAGACATTTTATTTTCAAAATGATCAGCAGAATCTGGTGAGCATTTTGGTTTCAAAAGTTTCCAAAAATAATAGAAAAAAGTTTAGCATTGCAGTTTGTCTCGTGACTTTGTCAGGTGTCTCGCGGGTCGGTGTCACGAGACACCTGAAAAAGTCACGAGACAAGCTACAGTGCCGAACTTTTTTCTAAGATGTTTGGAAACCTTTAATACCGAAATGCTTGTTAGATTCTAAATAGTCCCAGTCGGCCCTATTGGACTTTAGGGGGCCATTTTTTGCCTTGGTCCTCCTGTTGATTTTTCGTGTTTTTCGAATTTTCTTTTGTTTGTTTTATTCCCTGGTCCTACTTTTTCATGCTTTTTTATTATTAAATGTTATGTTTGATATATTTTTTAGCTCTCTCTCTGCTATGGTTCGTCTCAATCTTTGTGATGGCACTCAATACACCTGATCTGCTATCTTAACGTCTTCGTGATTCTTTTCAGTTGAATGATGAACAGGTAATTTTTCTTTTTTAGATAACTTTTATTTTAGGTTATGCAAATTTTTGTTGGTATGAATCTTCTTCACAATGATGCTACATGTAACAATTGTGAGAAAAGTTTTTCTTACAATGTTTTTCAAGCAAATCTCACTCATATATGATAATTCCTGTTAATTATGTGGCTCTATGATTTGTGTGTGTATGGAATAAACTTGAGTATTACGTATGTCTTTTCCAAGTGGAAAAAAAATATTTCGTGAAAAATCAACAGGGGGGACCAAGGCAAAAATGGCCCCCTAAAGTCCAACAGGGCCTCTGAATCCTCAAATCGATATGCATGCCCTGGGTGGCTCAACAAACCCAACTCTTCATCTGGTCTCATCGCTCTCAGCCCGAATGGAAATGTTCGTATACAATTCGATGGAAGACCACACGTTCGACAAATGGTATGACCGCTACTCAGTCCCCATTGAAAAGGATGGTGCTTCACTTCCGGATGAATCAATGGTCAAACTTTTAATTGGTAAGTTTTCCGAGTGTGGTTTTAGGAAATACGCTTAGGCTGGAATATGCATTCCAGCCTAAGAGTGCCTATGAAATGAAATATGAAGAAGTGGTGGCCGTCCTCAAATCTCTCTTTGCTACAACTCGCTCTCTCGTCATCCACCGCTACAAAGCTCTGAAACAGGTTCAAAATGATGGTCGAGAGCTCATCTCTTTTGCAATTCAAATCAATTCTACGGTGAAACTGGCCAAGCTCGGTGTTATGAATGAAGAAGACCACAAGTGCCTCATCCTCGTATCTGGAATGCAAGATCAGTGCGGTCAGCGTGCAAGATGCATCCCACTCATGGAAAGGGCCGAAGCAGAAAATAAGAAGGTCACTTTCAACGAACTGGTGGAAGAATGCAAAAAGCAACTTAGATCAGTTCTCAAAACAAATGGGGTCCAATCAACTCTCTGCTGATGCTGCTCAAATCTGAAAATCTACGGCCAAAGTCTTCTTTGGTAGAGAACTCGGAACTCGAATGTCTCTACTCGTTCCAAAGAAAAGGGAGGAAAGCAAGACAAACGATTATCTAGACAGGTATCAAACGGGTATGTCCAATCAATTCAATAAGCACCATGGGGCTAAAGAAGTAACCTTCGCCGTGGGGGCGCTTGTCTATTTTCGGACTTATCAAGGAAACAGAATCAGCTGGACTCCTGGTTTCATCTCTCAGAAATTTGGTTAGCGTATCCATGAAGTTCAAGCCTTTGATGGCAAGCCACATCGTCGCCATGCAAATCAGCTCCGACCACGGATGGACTTGCCTCAATTTGCCTCCTATTGTAAGTTTCCCAAGCAACTCCTTTAAGGTCTGGCTCGCCTGTAAGTAGTCTAGTATCGGGACAACTATATCTAAATCCAAAGTTTGATGTTTCATTGTTTAATTGTTGATTTATTTCTTGGGGATCTTAGTTAAAGCAGGAGATGTTGTGTGGAAGTATTGTTCGTAATTGTTATTGTCTTGACACGACATCGTGTCTTCTGTTGACTCGTATCACTCTGTTATTATTTATCATCATTATTTCTTCCCGTTATAATCAATCTTTTTGGTTCGCTCTGCTCTCTCTCTCTACTATCAAGAACACAACAGTATATGTGAAATAATGTGAACAACTCGATTTTCGCTTGGTCCCCTCTATTACTTTGGCCCTGGTCTGTGGATAGCCTCTGTATAGGCAAGGCCGAATTCACATGAGGAACAAACAAAATTGTGTTTTTCACATTATTCACTAAAAACTGTGTTATTCTGCGTTAAAAGAATTTCAGAATTCGGCCCAGGCAAAAAGTTATGCCTTTTTAAAAGCGTTGAAATTTCTTGACTCACCCTGTAAATAGGGATAAATTTGAATAAATTTTTACTTGAATTTGCACTCCGAGCAAGTAAAGATTCATTTTTATCCGCATTTTTCAAGCAATTTCAAATAAATCTATAGCGCATTTGGTAGCGCTGAGTCTTAGCTACACAATGACATCAGCGGAAATTTTTTTCGCAATGAAAAAAGCTAGTGCTTTTCCTGCGTTAAAAAACTAAAAAAAGTTGTTACTCATTTGGGGCCAGGCCTAAACTTACCAGCACAACGGTCAGCTTGCACTTAGGGTTTCTCTTGAATTTTACAAACATGGTGAGTGGGCCAATAGGGTTAAGCATTTCCCAAGTAGCGGTGCGGCACATATCCTTGTCGGTGTCAGTGAATGGTTTGATGGAGCAAGTGGAGCTGAATTATGAGGTATTCAAAAAAGTATGTCTGGGTTAAAAAAGCAAGTTCTACTAATGTTCACCTGACTTTCTCGTCGCCGTTTTTTACAACCAGAGTCATTCTGAACAATGTGTATGTTTTTATATATTTCAACAAAAAAAAAAGATTACAGAGCATCGGACGTGGTGTCGTAAGGTTTGCAGGTAGAGCCAGCTTCCATGCATGCAACTACTTCCAGCTTGGCTCTTCTGTCTTTAAAAAGAACAGGGAAGTTGCCAGACATAGCCGAGCCGCCTTGCACCAATCTAAATGACATTTAGAGGCATATAAACTTCGGAAATTTTTTAATTTTTTCTGACTCAAGATGAAAATTCACACATCCTGAGTCAATTTTTGACCCGTCGACGACACGGCGAGAATCCTAAAGGAGACAATTCCGCGGATGATAATTCCGCAGCAAATAATTTCATACGAGTTTTAGATTTAAAGGCAGCTGGGTATGCAATCAACCACGCTGAACACGGATTCGGTGCAGAATTCTGGTTTTGCCTAGCAGGGACGTTAAAAATTGAAATTCCGCGAAATTATCCACCGCGGAATTATCATCCGCGGAATTATTCGCCGCGGAATGCTCGCCGTGCCCGTCGACAACTGCACATGAATGACTGTGAAATGACTGTCTCGTACAATAGATTGTGATGATTGGGTTGAGCGGAAACCATGATACCCTCCTATAATTATTTATGAAATAAAAATTTCTGCAAGACCACCACTATTGCCACTTTCTGACCCACTGTATAATTAATTAATTCATTGTTGTACAAAAACAACGCGACGGAAAAGGACCCTGAGAATCAGCCGCCCCTAGAGTTTTGAAAAGAGTGGTGCATGGTTGCTCAGTAAGCTAAATAAGAAAAACCGAAGCGATGTTGTCCAAATCAAACTTCCGAAAACACTGAAAACCCAGAACTAAAATCTTATTATATCCGAAATAACAGCAACTACAGAACATTAGTGTTCAGGGAAATGACAGACTCACATGTCTCCGTCATCGGTGAATGTTCGGAGAATGTGACCATTTTCTTCCACATGAGCAGTTCTTCTGGCCAACTCAATTGGATCTTCCTTGTCAGTTTCAAACACACAGTCAGCAAAGGGAGTAGCTACGGGCACGTTTCCTGCAATATTAAATAGTTAAAAACCTGAGAGTGGCTTGGCATTTATACCAGTGCTCAGATCACACAGTTCCTTTAGCAAGCAGGAAGATTTATCAGCACTATCGTAGGAAAAACACTTGCTACCCACGACCTTTTTTAAACCATCTGATCCAAAGCTCGGGCAATCATGAAAGTCTTTTGCATTATACACCACCACACATTCTTGATTAGCTCGGGAGCACAAATCACCTATAGATTTAACATTATTAATTTGTTATAGAACTGAAATCTTATTATTATAATTTGTAATTGTTGTTCTCATTCTCATTTTACATTTTTTCACATCGCTCACATTTTTAGATGTCTTTAAACCGTGATAGACCTTCTGTGAATAATGAATGGATGGTTTTGAAGTTAGGCTTACGAGAGTAGATGCGGTCAGGTTTACCTAAGTGAGTGGGGTCAGGATTTCGTGCTCCGACTTTACACAGTTCTTCTAAAAATATTTTTTGAAAAAGGGGTGGCGAAAAAACCAATTGGCAAAAAAAGGGTTTTTTCTAAATTTGGTTTTGGGGCATTTTTCTAAAGGAGTGCCTTGAAAACATACATACCTGAAAAAGAAAAGCAGCTGGGGATATCACTGCGACACTGTTTTTGCCCTAAACAAAAAAAATAACTTTATACTAAGCTATGAAGTATGTTTCAAAAATTTACCATCAATACACTTCTCAAGCGCAGCAATACAGTCACCTAAACAATAAATATAATAGTTCATGTCAAGAATTTTGAAATTCCCCTTTGTCACTTTTTCAGAGACAATTTATATTTTTTTCAAGCTTATAGCGCCATCGTGTGGCTGTGCGATTCTACTTTCTAGTGCAGTATATTTTATAACAACAAGAATAGTACAGGGGCCAACAGGGGCCAAGGCTAAACCAAACAGGCCTATGGAGCACTTACAAATTGATCACCCCCCTCTGAACAAAAGATCAACAAAAGAAGTAAATCAGCTGCAAAAAGTGAATCATCTGCTCAACATACTGAGAGAGTGAGTTATTAGAAAAGAGTGAATTTATAGACAGGGCTGAGCAATTATAACGTATGAGATATGTGTTTAAAGACACGTTTCATGCCTTTTAAAACAAAATTTTAGAAACAAAGCTTTGGGTTGTAGTAGTATAAATACCTTTGCAGGTGTCCAGTTGTTCGCATTGGTGTTCGGCTGAAATTGCAATTAAGGTTTTGTTTTAACAAATATTTTATCCTTCTAACACATAGACGACTTTTTACATAGTGTTTCCCTGAGACCGGTTAAGCTACTCACTTTGTGAGCAGCTTCTAGGTGAAATAGCGAAGCTGTGGGTAGGCCTATGACAAACTTAAACCTATGCACTTTCTTTTTAAAGTTCCCTATAGATTTATATGTTTGGGTTAAAAAGAGGCATCTCCTGGATGCATGGAAATCTGCCCATGTCCCACTAATCTTGTAGTTTATATGGGTTATTAGTCGATTCATCCGTTCTTCTACCGTATATTCTCTAATAAACACCATACCCTCCTCCCTAAATAAAAAACGTGTTTTCGGCATGCCAGTTACCATCTCAATGTTACCACATGACTGCTCATCTCACTGGCTGCAAAATAAATTTTACCTTGTCAAAGAGAAGTCTTAAAAAAGGGATCGAAATCACAATGAACACGAATTTGAGCGTTTATTAGAGGATATATGGTCATTGTTTTGTCTTTTTCACATTTGTAAATTGCAGTTTGGTATTTTACCTTGTACACATCTAAGTTTTGTCTCCTCGCACGCATTTATTCTGTCTAAAAATTATAGAAATTATGCATAAAATTTTAGTATTATTCCGTAGGCGGAGGCATAGGATAAGGAGGGCTTACTGCCTTGCCTTCGCACTCACAAGCACTGAAAATTGCATGTACGAAAAAAAAAGAATAGAGCTCTGGCCTAGCTATTTTTGTGAGCGCAACAAGACCAAAAGTTAGCGATACGGTACTTCACTATAGCAGATGACGAACTTATTGTCGCATCAAACAGTCTGAGGGTGAACTTCATGCTGAAGCTGTATAGACACTTTTTCACGGCATCGAATGAATTCAAAAGTAAAATGACAAAATTTTCAAAGTCTAACAGTGCTTTCAAAGACGCAGTTGAATGTTGGAATAGACAATTCAAGAGCCACTTTTTGGTGGAGGCAAGCCTAATAGCAGTAAGATCATTCAGTATTACGTGGACGAATAAGAATAGGTAAAGCATGTTGTCCTCAGGTAGCCATAACTTTGCTTTATTCGACTTTTCTAACTGACACATCTATGACACGAGACGAGGCCAGAAAAAGATTGCCGACAAGAAGATCAAGTTCACGGTCTGCTCAGTGCTTAGAATGACAGAAGAAGATTATAAACAGAAAAGCCATTCCAGGAATATGTAACCGACTTCCTTAAATCAATTCAAGATGCGCTTTTCTTTGAATTAGCCAAAATCCAGACGTGGATAAGTAGAGTGACGATAAAGAGAAGGATCACGAAGAATAGTTCAATTTATGTTAAGTCAAACCTCGATCCAACGTCACCTTTAAAGCGATTTGATTGGTTAAATCCAAAATAAGGTAAACCATACCTTTAACGTCACCTATTATATTTTGTACAGTTTTCCGAATTTTTGAACTTGATAATTCATAAAATTCCTTTTTGTAATTTTTTTGTTTACTTTTCTGTTCAATTATAAGCTTTTATTACTGTGTATTGTTCCATTTCTGTTCTAGTGTTCTATCAAGAACTTATTTCTTCATGCTGAGATCATAAATAAAATGTCAAAGTTGTAAGTTATGCTCACGACGCATATACACAATATATTAATAAGGTGGGAGAAAACTATTTTTTGAAATGGCTTAATAAGACGAGTTCCCTATTTTTTGCTGTAACAATGTAGTGATGTCTATTTCCACAAAGCAGAGAATAATGAACAATGTCAGTAATTCTTTATTGCTGATCATGACTGGACGGGCCGATTTTAAGCAATTTCGACTAAGTAACTAAATTTAAGTTGAACATGAAGAATTGAGAAGCTGGAAAAGCCGCTTGTGTCGAAAATCCGGTGAAAAGTCGATTTTGACGCGCGGAAAAACCTGTTAAAAATATTTTGTCGCGCGACAAATACTTTTAAAAAGCTGTTTTGCCTGGTTGCGAACCTGATGCCGACCCGTGCCGAAGAATAAACGGCGGCATTTTTTCTGGTTGGGCAAACCATTGATTCTGACACCAGATTCGTGTTCAGCATTGTCAATTTCCTTATGGAACTGCTCTTATGATTAAAAACTGTCAAATTTCAAATTCCGCTCGAGACGACAAACATTCAAATATTGAAAATCAATATTTTCGACATTGCCAAACCTTATCGATTAATTAATAATTTCGATGCATAGACAACCCTACAGATTATGTTTTTTGAATATCCTTACATTTGAAGTTTCCAGGTTCAGCCATATCGTTGTAGGGGTTGTCTGAAAAAAACTTCAACTAAACTTTGTCAAAGATACTTTGACTACACAATTTTCAAAAAGGATGCTTTCATTTTTTGAAACTTAACAAGCTTTCAAACAAGTAATGGTTGTCATAGTCGGTAAAAAAAATTTCTCAAGTAAAAGTCGTAAAAGGAAGTGGAACTACCCATCTGAAAAAAAAAACAAAAATCTCATTCTCGGACTGGTCAGTTGATTAAAGCTTTTCGTCAAAAAAGCAGGAGCCTGCATCTTCTCTCATAAGCGACCTACCCCTAGAGTTTTATTGAAAGTTTAAAAGTTTTATTGAAAATTCGTAAGGCCCTCCCCATGCTCCCGCAGGTCACGAGTCGCGTGTCATATTTTCATACATTTTCTCATTTTACATTTTACGTCACATTTTATACACTTTTTGGCATCACTGAGGTCACGAAAATATGTAATTAGCTGCCAAAAAGTGTGAGGTAACCAGTGTTTTCATAACTGACTATGACTCCTAACGGTAAACGAACAGTTAGACTAACCCTAAACTAACAATTAGTGTAAGATTATTTTGAAATGTTAGCTTGGTTGTTAGGTTGTAAAAACACCGGAAAACCATATTATTTTCAAAGAAACGTGAATCAGGAATAAATAAGGAAGGTGAACTTTTTAATTAAATATAACCTTTTCTGCACTTTTCTGCATTGAAAGAATAGACATGACGCACGTCACAAAAAAATGTCATGAACCAAGAAGAATGATAGGCAAATATATTCCAGAAAGAAGCTAAACGACAATAATCAGTTTAATAAAAATTTAATAAAAATAGCAAATTCCAACTTACCTGATTCCTTGCAGTGCATTCTGCTCTTGAAGCAGTTGTCTTCTAAAATTTCGAATTGTTTCAATTTTTATTGGGTAATTATTGAATCTGACCGTGTATTTTAAATTTTTAAAAATTTGTAATTATCACATTTGGAACATGCTCCATAGTGTACACCCGCCATAGTGTACACGCCATAGTCACACCCGGTTCTGATTTGGTTGGCCACCATATAAATTTATAGTAACAAACCCCCGCCATAGTGCACACCCTCCATAGTGCACCCCCCGCCATAGTGCACACCTGGGCTGGAACCAAACCAATAAACGTCTCTCTCTATAGTGCACACTTTACATATTTTTACGTCAACTTTCAAAAAAGTAAATGTTTTAAACCGAAACTAGTTTAATTTTTTTTATCATTACAACTTTAAAACAACTAACGCATCATTGTTGTTCTATTCATGTACTTTCGCGAGTGCAGTTTTGTCAAACACAAAGTGCTTCTTTTAGCAGGCGCTCGAAAATTAAACTGGAGCAAATAACGCTTAAGTTTTTCCCACCGAATACTACAGCAGAATCGCAGGTGATTTCTTAACATCTTAAAAATTATCAACACGAGTCTCATATGCGACCTACTTTGTCAGCCAATGGATCAAGGGATCATTCAGAACTTGAAGGTACATTATAGGCGCTTTCTCCTAAGTGAACGAATCGCAGCAATCGACACCAATACTGACTTCAAAATAAATCTTCTCAAGGCGTTGTGTCTCTTTCATGGAGCCTGGAGGTACATGAGACCCGACACGCTTGCAAATTGCTTTCTAAAGGCAGGATTCATCGTGGATGGACAGGTGGAGCTTTATTTATTTTATTTTTTGGTTGATAATTTGATAACTTAGATTGGAAGAAATTGCAGAAGCCGTCTAAGCAGCCGAATCGGAATATGACAGTGCCTCTGAAGAGGTGATAATTGATGAGGAAGAGCCGGTACAGTCTGCGGTCCCAACTCGAGAAGCCATCGAGGGATTCAAGCTCTTCCAGCTCTACGTGGAAACTAACTTCGCTGATCCTGCCGTGTTAGGAATGTGTGACAAGCTGGATGAACTACTGACGAATGAACGCTTCAAGAAGATGAAGCAGAAAAATCTTTTTGATTATTTTACGGCTGACAAATGATTGAGTGTTATTGATACTGTTGTTGTTCGAATAAAGCTTTGTTTTAGATGGAAAACCCCTCTATAGTGCACACATGGCGGTGTTAAAGCAAATAACTCTCCCCATAGTGTACATAGTGCACCCGCCATAGTACATGGCGCCGGTCCCTTGGGTGTATATTTACTGTATCACATTTGGAACATGCTTTTTCCTATTACTTGCAATGATGAGTGTGACGCTGCGCTGTGGTCAAGACCAGGTTACTTTTTATTGAAAGTAATTGGAAAAGTCGACTGTAAGCACCTCGACTTCACTGCTGACTTTGACATCCCATTGTAGGCAAGCCATTAAAAGCAAATCAACCATTCTGATCACGAATAAAAAGCAGGCTTTTTGAGCTTCAATATCGACAGAAAACTTGGCAGTAACGGAACTCTTTAAAATTCCCCCTTGGCTAAAAATGTCAATGTGGCAAATGTCGCATTTGTGAATATAAACATGCGAATATAACTTTTGCGAATGTATAGTCTGTAAATTAAAATCTTCAAATGTTAAACTGTAAAATTTTACATCTGTTAGTTTTGCACAGTAACTGGCGTAATGGAAATGTTTAGTCACAAATTTTGAGTACTCGACAACCCTAGTCTTAACCACGCTTCCGCTTAAAAGCAGGCTTCGAAAAGTAGGTCAAAACACAGGAAAAAAAATCGAACCGGGTCGGTCAACCGAACCGGTTCGATTTTTAGCAAATAAACCGAAACCGAGAACCGGGTACAAAAAATCCCGGTTGACCAAAAACTGGGTACGTCAAAAACCAGTTTTTCCGAACTAAGCACTGGATAAAATGGCGCTTGAATGAATTGAAATCTTTTATTGTGAATGGTTTTCAAACGAGTTCAAAATAATCTTGCAAGAAGACTACCTCACTTTTGCATTTCGCCATGCAGTAATTTGTTAGCAGTTTCTGATTTATTGTTGTTTTTTTAACTACTTACTTCGTTACTGGCTTTATAATAATAAAAATTCCGATCTCAAAACAGCCAAGATTTGGAAGTTCTTCCGAGTCGTGACCGTCGATGGTGTAACACAGCGTCATACACAGACTTCATTCAACATATAAATTGTTGGTGACTTTGTAGACGACATTTTGACAAACAAAAGAAACCCTGTTCTTGGTAATCAGTGTGAACTAAAAGCGACAATCAAGGTATTACCTATTCTCTTCCTCCATTCTTTATCATTCGTCCTTTAGGTTAAACTCAGCCACTACCATCACAATAGCGATCGGCGGGAACGTAGTGGGAACATTTTTGTTTGGTGGAGGAAGAAAAAAGCTCGTTTTCCATTGGCCGCGAAGTGTGTGAAAATTCTTCTGTGTGTGTCAGCAACATCGGTTAGCAGTGAGCAAACATTCTCAATTGTCGGTCTTCTCTACTCCAATACACTCAGAAATCGGGTACAACCAATTAACCGGAACCGTCCAAGCCTAGTTAATAGAGGTATTTTCCCTTGCCCCTATTAAAATTTTGTTTTAGCAAAATTTTATGTTGATATTTTGATGTTGATGATTTTTTATATTTTTTATACTTACGTGTTTGACATTGCTTTATTGCATACTCACAAGTGGCAATGCCTAAATAGAGTTGTTGTTGATCTATTTTTTTTAAGTAAACATTTTTGAACTAGTTAACTCACTTTTGTCGGTTACCCAATTTAACCAGGCCTTCCACTCAACATCAGTCGAGATCACACCGGTCGGGTTTTCTTCGGTGTCGTCGCTCAACAGCAGCTGGTCTTCTGGCAAGGACTTGGTCTTCTTGCAAGTCCGCTTAGCCTCACTACAGACAAGCAAACACATGGAGGCAACCAACAAACTGGTGTAAACGAGCATGCCTGGTTCACTAAATTAAGCTTTAATATTTGCTTTGTTTCAATTCCGTCCTATATTTTAAAAAAATACATTTTCTTCATTATTTTAAAGTAATCGTTACAGTCGTGTCTCGATTTTATGACCCCCCGATTTTACGGCACCCTCGATTTTACTTCACCCTGAGGCCAATTTGACACCCCTTAATTTGTCTTTTTTCCAAAAAAAAAAAAATTCCCCAAAAAATTCTTTCCTCGAAAATCTTTTCTAAAAAAATTTTCCCCCGAAATATCCCTTGGTTGTCATATGATTTTTGGTCACTTTTCGCATTGGCCCTTCTGTTTTTTTTTAAATTCTTTTTCATAAAATGAAGGAAGTATGATTCAAATAATATAAAACAAAGATAAATTAAGAAAAGCCCTTTCAATATCAAACAAATCAAGTTCGCCCTTCCCTCCTTTTCCATAAATAGTACATGAAGACCCCGAAAAGATTAAAATGTTGAACATAGTTTTGTAGTCTGGAGACTATCGCAAAAAAAACTTTTGGTATGCATGCTATTTCCATGATGTGTCCACGAGTGATTTGTATCTAAGGTATGTGGCTTGCGCATCTCAATTACAAGCCCCCGCTCAGCTTGAGCATGATTGAGAGCATGACTCTTGCCTAAAAATGCATGCAGAGAGCCTTTTAGCCAAGCTTCAGTGTTTAAACGGGCTATAATATCTCTTTATAAAAAGGGTTGAAAAACAGGGAGATTAAGGCAAAAATGACCAAAAACCACAGGGAAACCCCCAAGGCAAACTGGCAATCTTGAACTCGATGACGATGAATGGGAGTTGCTTGCAAAGCTAATGAAACTTCTTGGTCCGCTGACTTCCGCTTCCAAACAGATGTGCCGTGACTCAGAGATACTATCAGCATAGTTTCCTATTGCCAGAAATTTGTGTGCCGTAATTGACGCTATTGACGACGATGAACGAGATGAGTACCCTTACTCAGGTCGTTTAACTCTTCATGCTGACATAAAAATTGAATAACCATTGGTATAAAAAAAATTAGATGTTGGATTTCAGAAATTTCATGCCACAATTCAATGTGATCTTTTCATATGATTTGCAAAAATCAAAAGAATTTCTATTTCTTCTTTCAATTTGTAACAAATCTAGATGAGCATGCGGTTGTCGCAACCGCATGCTCATCATCAGCAAGTAATGCTCATTTTTTGAATAGAAACCTTTCTTTGATTAACTTTGAGTACTAATATTGTTGACGTTTGTCAAATAAAGTTTTTTCCGTCTGTTGAAGGTTATTTATTAGACATTTAAATGACTTCTCTGGCTGATTTACCAAACGAACAACCGCACAACCACGCGGTTAACCGCACTCTAATTTTCAGAATAACCGCAACCGCAATGGATTTCCCACGTAACCGCATTTTGGCAAATCATCATCCCTAAACAAATCACCCCAGCCTATGTGCAATAATATACCTGTTGAAGTGTGTAATATTCTTGTTGATATTAGGCAGTTAATAGCTGAGCAATGATAGTTGTATGAAATTGTGGAATGAAGTCGAAACAGAGATTCCCACAAATGCCTTTCTTTTTATGTGCATCAATACTAGTACAAAACAGCTAACAAACAAATTTGTTATGTGGGCGGTAATCAACCATACTTACAGGGTATTCCGAAAAACATCAAAAATATTTTTCGACAATGTTTTAAGTCAAGATTGTTAAATGGGGTTAAATGAGTATGTTGAAAATACTGATACAGGTAACTTTTAGTAAGAGTGGAATTTGTTGTTACTCAGGTTGTGGAATTCTCCAGAAAAATAGAAACCGGAGAATTCTCTAAAGAATTCTCCGGAAAATTCTCTAAAATTCTTCGAAAAACCGGAGAAATAGGAACTCAATCGCAATTTAAAAAAAAAAGTTAAATGAATAGCAAATTTGCGTTTCCAGCACAGTAAAACCTCAAAATAGAGGACTAGGTGGCCATTAAATTGGAGGGTACGAAAAAAACCCGGATTTTAAAACCGACTACAGTCGACGCTCGATATAACATAACTGGATATAACATAAATCTCGATATAACATAATTTTTTCGAATCCAATAGGATTAAATTATACAGAACCTCGAATAACACAACCTCGATACAACATAATTTCGCTATAACATAATTTTTAGCCGGTCCCTTGAGTTATGTTATATCGAGTGTCGACTGTAATCTTAAAAAGCAATCAAATCTTACCCTAATTTTGATATCTTAAAATTTATAGCCTTCACATATCAACCCAAAATCATCTCAGAACCTCGAAAAAGGCATAATTTCTGAGATTTGCTCTAAAAAAACTTGAGTTTTAGAAACTTTGACTTTTTCACAATTTACCATGTCATTCAAAATAAACCGTTGTTAGGACACCCTGTAATAACCAGCTTTCATTGCTTATTCATCAATCATAAGTTGATTTTATGCGAGAAAATGAAATGTTGTGAGTCATCATTGCGGAATCGAAGTACCAGCTTTTTCTAACTTTTATCATATACGTCCGGCTTTACAAATAAATAATGCAAATTTACATAAAAAACTACTTACCAACTTTATTAACTCTTTTAATATTCTGTAAGTTATACCTGTTTGGCTATTCATATAGGTTAGATATAGGGTGCCAATGGGGGCATAACTATTAGGGAGGTGACAACTACTACAAAAAGGGTAATTAACACGAGAAAGGCCGATTGTAAGACCTGTTGTTTCTAGTGCAGAATTTCGCGTAGATTATTTTTTGAAATATGAGTATGGGTGTTTGGATGTGATGAAGCGACCCAATGACCGGTTTCAAATGGACGACCATTTCAAGAAAACTGGAAAATCTGTTGAGATGCAGATGTCGGCTGTACGCGAATTTATCTACACCGAATTCATCGACAACGAATTCATTGACACATTATATTACAAATAAATGTGATGAAGTAGTTGCAACTTGTAAAAAACAGCTGACATAAGCAAAAACGAAAAAAATTTGAATTCCCGCAAAGTGGGAAAAAGTGGACAAATTATGTAATCTTATGTGGTCGTCAAGAATATTACCAATTTAAAACAGAGACGGTGGTCGCATTTGAGGTATACAACTGATTTAATGCTGGTTAAATCAGTTTAATAGAGGAGGACCGATTATTAGAGAGGGGCCGTTTATTAGAGTAAATACGGTAAATCAGGTTGATGGTTCGAGTTGCAGTTCGAATTCGCAGTTTTTGTCTTATCAAACTGGATTTTCCATGTAATTTTAAATCAAGAAAAATGGTTTGTTTCTAACTTTGAACAAGTTTTATTTTTTGGGCTATTGTGGTGGATATCTATCTCTATCCATCTCAGTAACGGGTACCGAATCCAAATCGAGAGTTCGGGTGGCTAAAATCATAATTCAGGTATTATTAAACCAAAGTCCCTACCCAATTTTAGGTATGATAGAATTGATATGGCAGACGGTGGAATAGCTTTTATCGTGTGCTATGTCACCAATAATTTTGCTATGAAAAAAAGATAGAAAACCTGACTTAGTGATCGATTCTGAAAATGGGTTGTGTAAAAATTTAAAATAGACCACGGAAAAGATACACCGATGGTCGATTGTACCTGAAAATTAGACGATTATGGTAAACGGTGTGTGACCTTGAACAAATTTCGCTAGGTCCTAGCCAAATTGCGGTAGTCCAATCGAACTATCTTTCAAAACTGTTCGTACTATTTCCTTGATCCGAAATCTATGATCCTATCTATGATTTGTTTACTGGCCAACAAACTATTGTTTCCAGATAGAGTAGGTGTCTGGTAGGTGCTGTGTGGTCCTGATAGGGTAGGTGGGTGTCCTGGTAAGGTAGGTAGGTGGCCTGCAGATAGCTAGGTAGCCGGTAGAGTAGGTTGGCAGGTAGATAGGTGGTGGCAAGGTAGTTAGTAGGGTGGTACTTGACCAGGTAGGGTAGGTGGACAGAGACCTACCTGCGCTGGCTACCTCCAACCTGCCCACCTACCTACTCCACCGCTCACCTACCTAACCTACCCCACCAAGTCACCTACATAACCTACCAGGCCACTCACCTTACCCTACCTACTCCAACCTACATTTTGCCTGGCTCACCTACTATCTGGCAATTTATCTACCCTACCTGTCCACCTACCTACCAGATACCAAGTCGAGACCTAGTCACCCTACCTGCGCTACCTGGTTGGATAAATAGGTAGCGTAGGTGAGTGGCATGTTAGGTTAGGTAGGTGGTTTGGTAGGGTAGGTAGGTGGGTAGGTAGAGTAGGAGGGCAGGCAAGGCAGTGCCTACCACCCTACCTTGCCACTTACCTACCCTACCTGGCCACCTGCAAACCCTACCTCCAACCTACTCCCACCTGGGCCGACCTACTACCACCTACCTGCTCCACCTGCCCACCTACCTGCACTGGCTACCTATCCCAACCTGCCCCACCTCCATCTACTCCACCTGGCCACCTACCTGCGCCACCTACCCACCTACCTACCCTACCAAGCCACCTACCTAACCTAACAGGCCACCCACCTACCCTACCTATCTTCCAACCTACCCTACTTGCCGACCTACTCACCCTACCTACCCACCTACCTCCTCCACCTGGCCACCTTCCTGCTCTACCTACCCTCCAACCTGCCCCACCAAACCACCTACCTAATTTATCAGGCTTTGACTTTGACTAAACTTTGACTTTGACTTTCTGTTTCAAACTTTTTTGAAGCGCCAGTCAAAGTCAAAGTCAAGGGCATAATCAAAGTCATGCGCACACAGCCAAAAGTCAAAGTCAAGGTCAATGGCAAAGTCAAAGTCAATTATTGCATCAGCTGAGCGCTCTTCGTCCACTCCTCCATCATCGCTGAACAAGTTGGTATGGCGGCCAAAAAACGAATCAGATTGTGTACGCTTTGGCAGTGGAGAATGAATTTCTAAAAAAAAGTACAATCAAAAGAATTCCAAAATTATGGCTAGTTACCTGTATCGTTATTACGCTTACATTCTTCTTGAATCCATAAGCACACTTTAGCATTGAAGCGAATCTTTTTTTTAGAAATTCTGTCTTTGAACCTCGGGTCGAGAAAAATAGCCAATCCATAAATCCTAAAAATGACAACTTCTTAACTGCAAAAAAAAAGAAAAAATGTTTTACTTTTGATCTTCCACATCGAACTTTTCAATCAATAATCCCAATATTGAGGCTCGCATTTCTTGTAACTCTGGATCAATGATAGCATACAAATCTGCTGTGAGAGCCCTAGCGATTGTAAATTCATCTTCCCTGCACATTTGCTTTGATGCTGACTCCAGCGGATTCAAGACCTTGACGACCTTCTTCAGTAAATTCCATTCCTCTTTCTTCAACTCCAAGTGGCGCTTGCTGTATCTTGTTAAATAGAGATCGATGGCAGTCTTTTGCTCGAGAAGTCGGTCCCCCATATAGTAACTTGAATTCCACCTTGTAGGTTCATCCTGAAAACCGGTCCGTGTCAATTTACTATGACTGACAATTTACTATGAAAGTCTACGAGGAACCTGAAGTATGCTATGCTGTTTCAATCCAATAGTTTTCTGCTCTTCCTTGAGACGATCTTTGGCGAGAATTGAATGGTTAAAATGGCCAACGAGTTTGCGACACGATTCCAACATTGGTTTGATTTCGGCATTCTTCAGTAAAGAGTGATTGACGACAAGATTTATCTTGTGCGCTCCACAATCGGCATGTAGATACCCTCCTTCTTCGAAAGCCTTAAGCAGAAAAATGATGGGAAGCTTTTAAGAAAAGTAACAATGTTTCACCTTCTTCATTTTACTTCCCTCATCTCTCAGAAAAACATGGCGCTTATCTTGTTCGATTCCCCATTCGTTGAGCATTTTGTCGATCTTTTTGCTGATTGTGTCAAAGTTGTGGCTTCCTGGAAAATGACGGACACATAGAACGAATTTCTGGCGCTTCCACATTGAATCTATGCTATGGACTGTGAGACTAAAAAGCTCATTCAATGAATCAATTAGTCGGTTTCAAAATACCATGATGCATACCTTATGAAACTTTCTGTGGGACCTGACCAAATATCCGATGTGAATGAGAGAGCAGGGCAATCTTTGAGACGCAACATTATCACCTTCTTTACAGCATTGTAGATTCGCGGCATTGCCCATTCTGTGTAGTGCTCCCTTCCTAAATTATCTTTGTTTCAATAGGCGACTCATGAGAACGAAAAATACAAACCTTTGATGTTTGCCTGGTCTTCCGAAGATAAAAGGGCTCTGAATTCTCTGGCTTTAGCAACAGCAAACGGTTGGTTGGTGCAAGCAATGAATTGGATGACCTTCTTGTCAAGAGCTGATAATTCCCCTATAAAACCACTAGTAATAAAAGAAAGCCGCATTCCAATACGATATTATTACCTGTTCCTCGGATGACGAATTGTTTCATTGACTGCTTCATTG